>VTPC01007858.1:0-28968 GCA_011009095.1 Ignelater luminosus
TAGTTTGTAAATTTCAGAAACAACGTCATTATTTTTCTTCTCAGTGATGTAGCATGCATTTTCCAAAAAAGTGTGCACGTATCACTTTAGATCTCCATTCACGATATTGAATTCGATCACTCGAAGGTGAACACTGTGTAGATAATTCCATTTCAATGTAGCACGTTATTTTGTATTTTAAATGGAACTTATGGTTAGACACCCTGTATCTCAAAAACAAATTGTAGCTCAAGAATCTGCTATTTCAGAAGTACGTTTATATAAGATTTCTTTGTGTAACGTCACAGTCTAGCCATTTCAAGTGCTGAAAGTCCTTTGTAATGAAAAAACTTTTAATTTGTTACAAGCTAAGAATGTATTTATTGAACTATAAAAGTTGCTAAGTATTTCCTAACTGTTTTCAATACTTAAATTGTTTTTATATACTTTTTATAAAAGAAGTTGTTAGATTTCTCTCTATCTAGTAGATCACGTACGTTCGAAACTGTTACTCGTAAAGTTGTATTTCCTGCGAGATGCTCAATACGTATTTCATGCTTTTTACCCTAAAGGCAAAGGTGTATTAGACGAAATAATACAAGGGGCCAAGGTAACTATTTACAATGCCCTTGAGAATAATAGTGTAATAGCTTCTAACATCTTTGTATACCATAGTAACACAACTATACTGATAACTGTAATCATATCCATATTTATCTAACAATAAATTATGTTATGTTAGCAAACTCTGTTGAAAAAATATATTTTAAGGATATTTGCAGCTCTTTTCATAAAAACAAACGGTTACAGCCAAATGTATTAAATGAATAATACTTTCTTTAAATAAATTCTTGCTAATGTGTAATTGCATGAATACATTTATTCAGAAACTTTCTGCAAATTCCTAGGAAGATTCCAAAAATACCTTAGGACTGCGGAATTAAAATTAAGATTTAAAAATATCGCTTTAATTAGCTTTCCTTAATTCTGCGTTTCCCCCTTTCTAATTTTACAAATATAAATACAAGACGATGTAGTTACTTGCATCTTAAGTAGTTGAAATGTAAACAAGCAAATTTAGAGAAATTAGAGGGTTTCTAAGCATTCAAACTCGGCAAACATTCGATTTTCCCGATAACCCCAAGTGTAGGCTTTATTAATTACTAGTAAGTAAGGATTACGAATGTTTCGTATACGTTTCGGAATTAGTTTGTTGAAAATTCCTGGTTAAATTAATATTGCGTTTACTAAACAAGCCAGAAACCTGAAGCCACGAGTAAATATAATGATTTATCTTACTTAATTTTGCGGTTAGACTCAGGTGTCAAGTGAGCAATATAAATGCTGAGGTCAGTAGGCAATCAACAATCACGAGGTCCCATGTGCAAACAACGTGCGTCCCTTACTTAAAATGTGAGGGAGTTCAAACCATTCGGGGGTAATATTGTGAAACCACGTAAAACATTCATCATAAAACTGGCTTCATTACCCATATTACCTTAGAATCTAAAAGGTAACAAGACTGGAAAGGCCCGATGGTATATAAAATTAATTAAATTTAACGTGATGCCCCAGGTGAGGTTCTGTATTTTATTATCTTAGAAGTTTTCCATTAGTTTTGATTGAATCACTGCATTCCATTCGTTTTGTTTAAATTTCCATTTCCATTACATTAATTGAATTAATTCATACTTCTTTTTCCTTTCTTTGTAAAAGGGGAAGTATCTCCGGGAATAAATTGCCTTCGGTAAGAGAGTTTATAAATGAAATGTTGCAAAAGTTAATAAAATGTTTAGTATTTGAGATTATGGAAATGGTTCCCAAACGGCACGCAAATTTACTTTACTGCTAAACCTGAGATCTGGAATAAACGTCAAAAGTTGTTCTAAAATCGAGCACAGATAACATCTTCATGCTTTTAGTCAGGTCAGCTTGCTGATGATGGTAAAGCTGAGAATCTAGGGAGTAAAACCATGTTTTGTCCTCCATTAGCCTCGTTACACTTTACGCTCATTATAAATCATACTAATTAATAATGTAGGAATAATCCTCGTAGCTTCCTGCGGTCTGAAGCGACTCTTGCTACAATCCTGCTAAACTCCCTACGACGTCTGTTTTATTATATATAAATTATTAAACGGAACACGTGTTTAATTAGCGGCATTTTGTATTAGAATTAGTTTCTTCTTGGTTGCTCATATTAACTGAAAACACTCCTAGCAGATTTGCAGTAGAAACGCAAAAAATTACAGAATAAAAACAAGGGTTGTGCAAAATTATACTTTATTTATGGTCATCCTTGCAAAATTGTGACTGCAATAAGAATTTCTGTGCTGAAGAATCGTGAGAATAGCTTCATGCTTGTTACTACCCTACGAGTTTTAATTGACCGCGGAATTAGAAATATTTTACATTCAAATCTGCAACACCAACAAATTAATGACGTATTCTGAATGATTGACAGTGTATGAATCAGCTCAGAGCAGTAGTAATAACAGATAAAACTGTCATGTTCATAAAACTTGCCACGTAAAACAAAACTGAATGAAATGCATGAGGGACTTTTGAATTATGGAAAATATTTTTCACTCGCACTGTTTTAGTTATTGCATATTTTATGAAACTTTAAAATTTCGTCTGCTCACAAACATTATTTTATAGTCGCACCTAATCAGTTACTCTGGTCACGTTTGTGTACGAGTTGCTTTTTTTGTTTCTTTAGTTAGATATATTAAAGTTAAATGGGTCTTTCAGTCTTTTTCGAGCTACTTGTTCTCTGTTTATAGGAGAAATCTAAATTTCCGTAACAAAATTTCAAACTAAAATAAATTTTACTGTGACAGACTTAAGACGAATTTAATTTTATTGTTTTTAGAATTAGTAAACCATGATGCCTTTTTTGGTTTCTACATTCAAGTACTTAAAAATAGTTTTTGCTTCCTTAGCCACCTTCTAGTTTTCAACTTTTTTTCTTGTAATGGTTATAATTATAAATCTGTTCACTTCCATTTCCTAAATATTCTTTCCACTTCTTTCTCCTTTCTTGATCTTCATTTCCAATTTTTTTAGAACATTATGTAGTAAGAAAAAAACACACACTCACTAAGGCTAACTAAGTCATTTATGTAATTAATAAAAACAAAATACATAAAAACTTAAACTTAAAAAAAAGGTAACTCAGAACACTAAATATACGTCTTATCATCTTCGTCTTCAAAAGCACACTCTCCGTGTCGTTTGTTTTTTTACGCGCTCACGGCTGTGGCCCAATTCTCACACTCGGCCTTCCTACCCTAGAGGACGTCCTCGTCCTCAGTTCCGAACTCTCCAGTGCATCTTCATTTTCAGACTCTTCGGTTGAAGTGTCTTCTTCCTCGGGACGACACCATCGCTTCAGTCTATCTGAAGAGTACACAGATTGGAAAGACCTTTGAGTGCGCCCTGCCCCCGGAATGTCTCGTAGTTCATAACGATCGTTGCCTAGGACCCTTCTTATCATATAAGGCCCTATGAAACGTGGCAACAGCTTTCTTGAGGTTCCGGTCGCCGCTAATTCTCGTCGCGTCATTACTAGATCTCCCTCGTGATATTTAGTTGGTGGCTTTCTTTTCTGATCAAATATCACCTTGTCCTTCTGCTACTGGTTTTGAATTTTTTGGAGTGCTTCTTGCCTCATTTCGTCCAAATCCTCTGGTAATTGCAAATCTTGATGCGCCATCATCAAATTGTTCTGCAATGCGTCGCGTAGATGAAAACCAAATAACAGTTGATGTGGCGTCCGTTTGGTCGTCTTATGTTCCATATCATTTAATGTTTCTCACGTGCTGATCCCAATCCTTACCATCTTCTTTATTATAAGTAGTCGTCAACGCGGTAAGTAACGTCTGGTTTTGTCTTTCCACTTGGCCATTCGCGCAAGGGGTGGCTGTTGCATTTTTAATATGATTAATGTTATTTTCCGCGCAAAAATTTTCGAACTCGCGAGATCTAAATGCAGTTCCTCTGTCCGATATTAGTCGCGTAGGTGTACCGAAATAGCTCAAAATGTCCTTTACCACGTTAATAACCGGTTTGGCCCCCGCGTTTTCAACTGCTCGTATGATCGAATACTTTGTAAAATTGTCCTGGTGCACAAGAATGTAATCATGTCTTTTTGCACTCACAAATGGTCTTATATGATCGATATTCACTGTATGAAATGGAATGGGAACTCGTTCGATTATATGTAATTCGCCTTCAGGTTTACCCTTATGTCCTTTATGATAAGCACATCTAACACACGCATCAATATACTTCTTGACTCTCTTTGCCATTTTGGAAAACCGAGAGTATCGTTTTATATGATTAAGCGTTTTTTCCACTCCAAAATGTCCACGTCCATCGTGACTTGCTTGGATAATTCTCTACGTCACTGCTTTTGGTACTATCCATTTCAGACCAACTTCGGTTCTTCGACATATTCTATTATTCTCCAGCACATAGTTTGCGTGTACTTGGTTAGCATCATGACTCGTCGGCTTCTGTTTCAACACTTCAAATAGCATTTTCAACTTGGGATCTTGTAATTGTATGGTGAGTAACCAATCTTTTTCATTAGTTCTCAGATTATACACATCTAAACTCGCCTCTTCTACCTCTCGACCTTCCTCCGTCGGGTTTCTACTAAGAGCGTCCTCTATGTCTCATACTTTGCGCCGGTCGATGCTCCACTGCAAAATCATACTCTTGTAATTTGAGCAGCCATCGTCTGATCCTAGGGGTAACATCTTTCCTTGTCATGATAGTTTTTAAAGAATTACAATCGGTTACAACGGTGAAACGTCGACCTAGTAGGTATATTCGGAACCGTTCTGCCGTTTCTACGACCGCCAACGCTTCTAACTTATAACTATGATATTTGGATTCCAAGTCCGTCGTTGTTTGACTAAAATACCCTAGCAGTTTCCAGTTCTCTTCAGGAAGTCTCTGCAGTAATATACCTGCTAATCCATCCGTATGAATCTGCAGCTCTGCGTGTGGATCGTATAAAGCGAGTATTGGTCTCTCTGTCAATATCGCCTTTAAGTTTTGAAAAGCTTGCTCTTGCTCTTCCTCCCATTGAAATTCTTCGTTCTTCTTTGTCAACTTCGTTAGTGGTGCAGCTATAAGAGAAAAACCTTGCACAAACCTCCGAAAGAACCCCCACAATCTCAGAAATTGTCTAATTTCGCGCACATCTGTCGGTGTAGGGAAATCGTTTGCTGCCTGCGACTTTTGCACTCCTGGTCGTATACCATATTCCCCGACTCCGTAACCTAAATACTCGATTTTCCCGAATAGAAATTTACACTTTGACAACTTTAAGGTCAATCCTAGACTTCGTAACACCTGTAACACCTTTTTAAGTTTATAAAGTCCTTCGCTAATAGTTTTACTTGGTATTAGCATATTGTCCATGTACGTTACTACCACTCCCGTTCCTATTCTGTCTATGACACGATTCATTAACCGGCCAAAGACACTCGATCCGTTTACCATTCCGAACGGCATTTTATTAAACTCATATTGCCCATCCGTCGTCACAAAAGCGGTAAAATGTTTTGAGTCTTTCGCGATCGGTATTTGGTAATATCCGCACATAAAGTCTAACGTTGTGAAGAACGCGTTTCCCGACAATTGGTCCAACTGCTCGTCCATCACGGGCATCGGCATGTGCTCTTTCCGCATTATTACATTAATACGCCGATAATCGATGCAGAGTCTTTTACCACCGTCATTTCTTGGCACTAATATTGCAGGGCTCGCATTTTCGGAACTAGATTCTCGAATCACTCCCGCGTCTAAGAGTTCGCTCACCAATTGTTTCATTACTTCGCGTTCCGCGTACGGTAATCGATACGGTCGATATCGCACTATATCCTTATTAGTCAATTCGATCTTCGCTTCTATTAGGTCGGTAGATCCTAAACCCTTTAACTTGCTGGGAAAAACCTCTTGATAATCATTCATCAATTGAATCAACTCCTTTTCTTCCCTTTCCGTTAACTTATATGGTTTTCTTTTGCCCAGGATATTCTTTGGTTCGTCCCAGAAACCTTTATAATTAAGATTTTCCTAAACTTTTTCCACATATGGTTTGATATGGAAATTGTGAAGTTCAAAGTTTGGCTAACTAACTAAAGATAATGGGCAAAAAGAGACCAAATAGGTGAATGATAGTTTTACAATATGCTGTCTTGATAACGCAAGTTAGGTTATCAAACACAAAAACTGTAAAAATGTTGCACAACGAATCGCAAGCACGTTAGAAATCAATAAATATTGAAATGTGTAACTCATATCAAAAGGCAATTCATGATGAAATACCTGAGTATTGGAACACAAAGGTAAGTATACGTCAGGCAATTCTTTTTAGACGTACGTATGAATGAATAAATGAGTAAAAGCGGCGCACTCATATAAGCCAAAGCTTCCTCGTAGCAATGTCTTTTACTCTATCTGGATTAAGAGATGTTGAATCAAACTATTTGAACCTTAATGTCTCTAGGGCTTCAAATTCGCATAATCTATGAACCTAACCTTACTCTAACTTCTACTACTATCTTCAAATAAAGTTACATATTAACAAAGAATCGATAATCATTCGGCAGGTTACATGGAACTCCAACCACATTTCCAAAATGTTCTGTAATCTGAAAATCAAAACTTTATTATTTTATTTGAATTGAGGAATTTGGACTTAAAGTTAATATACACTGCTCAAGCAATACACTTGTCGAGAATCACATTAAAACTTCCAAGACAAACTGGTTCTAGCCTTTGGAAGAAAACGGAGGACCCTAATGTAGCCAGACTGATTGCTTTTTCTTACTCCTATTTGTTTTGCACTTATGGAATTCAGCGAAACTTAAAACGGCTAAGTAGGTAATGCTCAGAAATAGACAAAGAGTTATAGTGACAAGAAATTCTTGATTTAAACAGAGCAGCAAAGGAGAGAAAAGACTTGATACGTTTGATGCAAACAAGAAGAAAAGGTACTTGGGCTTGTTCAAGAATGTCCTTCAGTTTTTTAAAGTTTAGAACCTCAGCGTTAGCAAGAGAGGTTATCAAGAAGTATTTCAACTTTTGCTTGTAATGAGTGTTCCAAGAATATTTAGGTCAAGTGGACTATAAATATAAAGACATTTTTCTTTGCTGACATGAGATATAGGTAAATTATAGAAAAATTATGACAGGCCGGATTTTTTTAATTAGAAACTGTTAAACTAGACATTTTATGCACTATTTATAAAAGATGTTGGAAGCATCTCTGTTACAAAGACATTTGTTTGCTAAGCACAAATTTACATCGCTTTTAATATTTTCAAAAGATTCTGCAAAGCAAGATTCAGTCAAGAAATCAGTAAACATTTTGATTACTGATTTATAAAAACGTAAACTGTCAGTAAAATTGACAATCAAAACTATTGAAACGACATTCGTTCTCAGTTCTAAAACCAACTTTATCATAAATATTTTTGGACGCTCGTTAGAGGGCACTTCTCGAGACTGAACATTTCCTAAGGAAAACTAAATTACTCTTGTCCGATTAGCCTCTGCAAGAAGTTATCTTTCTTTTTTAAACTGGAATATCTTTATGGATCTTAGAGAAAATGGTGCTGCGTCACTGAAACACACTGTCTAAATTTCTCTCTTAGACAAAATTACAAAGGAAGAGGCGGAGACGAGTACACTAAAGTTTGTCAAGGTTTGGAATTCAGATTGATGACTATAACCTTCAGCCTGGTTAAAATTAATTTTTGATTTACCACAGGCACAAACTCTCAGCTGTGATAATATCTTTAGCAAAAATAGACATATTTGTTGAAAATGATCAATTTTACAATCATAATGTGTTAGTAATCTTAACTGTTGCATCTGGAGAAAATAATAATTAAATCAGAAATGGATCTGCCGACTCGATAGCTATATTAAAACAGGTTTTTACAAATTCTCTAAATTTTCTGATTAATGCTTTTTAGAACGGTTTGAAGTTTTTTGACTACGCAGCTGTCTTTATAGTTACAATAATCTATTTATCTAGTTAGTGTGATTGGCTCATTGTGAAAATGTTCACATGTTGAATCCATACGTTTGCATCTGGAATTATTGTTGTTGCAGACTTGCGATAAAACTGTGCAGGCACAATTTGCACCAATAGATGTACTTGAAAGTCGTCAATTATAAAGGCATGACACTACAAACAAGAATTTCGGAAACAGGCATTGAACGACAAAGTTAATTTTCTTTAAAAGCTAGTAATTTCTGCATTCCAGAATTCTTCTTCTTCTTCAAGTGTAAGAAGAAAGTAAAAACGCCAGATGTTTTGTTGTTTTTATGGTTTTTCTTCTTCTTCACCCATAGCTTAATAGCATGCATCTGTATGGACTCATGATGTGGAATAATCAAGACAGTTCTAAATAATCGCCACCCATCTGTTGTTATTGTTTAAGAATGACACTACAGCTTCCAAGAAAAACAAGTTTTAGTCTTAGAAAGTCAATTAAGGATCCCAACGTAACCGATTTGACTACTTATTCGTTACCTTGGATTTCGCTATCCTGTACTCACAACAATTTGACAAAATATTTGAGATATCTAGTCTCCTTAGTGTTTTGACATTCTGGTACTAGCTCTGGGATAGTTTCAGCGGACACTAAAGTGTTTGAAACAGTTTGATGATCATGACATATGTGTAGTATGTACAAATTTGAACAACCTCTTTTTGATTTTGATCCGCTTGGGAGCGGCCACTAAATAGCAAAATTCTGTACGCTGCTTTTCTGGTCTCTACCTTAATCATCTCTTAAACATTCGAAAATCTAGAAGTGCCTTTGCAGTTCTATAAGTCTTTTTCTAGATAATTAAATTTCGTGCACGTTCATCAATCGTTATATACTTGATGAGATGCTTCATCACGAGCAAACACATTTAGAAGCTCGCCTTGGGTTTGAGATATCATGTTTTCCAATACTTTTTTTTAAAAATTTAGTTTTCAAGTTAACATGATACTGGACAAAGTTGGAATCTGAATTTGATCACCAGAAAGACACAAAGTTTATTAAATTCCTCTTTTTTGTAAAGAGAAATTGTTGGGTCTTTGGTATACTATTACTGAACAATTTTTAAAGCATTGTGTCGTAGATAATATTGTGAATCTTTATCGATATCTCTCAAAATCTCACCTAATACATGAGACACCACAAAAAAGAAGGTAGTGCTCCTTCCTTAAAACGTTTTTGGGTTCTAATTATTTGAATTGAGGTGCCATTGGTGAAAGCACCCACTTAATGATCCGTCCGATGCAATGCTGCCCCCCTGCTTTACAAATCAGATCAAAGTAGCCCTGTTAGAATTTCGCCTAATATCTTAAGTGAGTTCTTTTTAATCAAGAGTTTTTTTCGACTCTAAAACCAAGACAGTGAAGTGTTTTGTTTACAAGTTTACTCACATGATAGGCATCGTGTCTTTGATGTATTTAATATGCTATAAGAAGAGTCTCATCTTTGGCAAGATTTCTCACTTATTTTGTTTATGAAAAAATAAGACAGGTGATCGTTCTAAAGTCTTTGAGAGCCTCAAATAAAATCGGTCTTGTCTTAAGATCAAAACACAATTTGTATAGTTCTCTCTCTTTTACTCCAGGACTTTTAGTTCATTACTTTCCTCCCTGTAAGGTAGCTAGGCAAGCTGATTTTATACTCTTTGTTTGTAGTGATCCTCCAATGCTTTGGATACTATAAAACCATGTCAAACCGCTGTAAACCCCTCTAACAATTCCTTAGAGCACTCTGACAGTTTTGTTTATCAAACATAGCTATGTTTTACTGATTTTGTATTCTATAGTATAATATCCGTTACTCGATGAATGGCTTACAATCAACTATGGATGTTGACAAGTTCAGCTCGGTGATTTGTAAAGACGTATATTTGTCGTTAGAGAAAGAAAAGAAGGGAGATTTTGCTTTACTTTTGCCTGTTATGTATAGCCCATTGATCCTCTACAAACTTTATAATTAAATGTATTTTATATGGGGAGATGAATATTAATCATAGTAGATTTTTAGTAGTAAACTTACGTTAATTAAAACATATGTAACTACGTAGGTGTAATTAAACCAAATTCTAATAAAACTGTTGACTTATAAAGCATCCAAAGAAAGGAAAAGCTGGAAAAGGTCTCCTTAAGTTCTGATTTTCTGTTTCCTTTGACGTGGGTGAAATCTGAACAGTATTAATAAATAATGTAGAACGCACCAAAGCCGTTGAAATGTGGTGTTGGCAATTAGTGAAATTACATACATTTTACCGACCGATTTCAATAATCATCTCAGTTCAGTGTTTTCTATGCTTTGGTTTTTAATAAAATAATAATAAATTTTAATTCAGAAATGTAATTTCTTTAGTTAAATTAACATTTAAAGTTGTTATGAAGAATGAGATTCTAAAAGTGTGGTAAAATAATTATTATTTCACAGATGAAAAATGCTGCGTATAGCTATAAAATGAAACAAATTTGATAATTCTCAAGAATAATTAACGCAGAAAATCTTCCATTGTAATAATGCTAAAACTGGAGAACTCTCTAAAATCCTTATTGATATTAAAACCAGAGAATAGCAAAATCGAGAAGCTCGTCTTCTAGTAAGATTAGAAAGGGGTTATAAAGAAAAAGTTGAATTTAATTACCAGTTATTAACTAATTGTTCGCAGTATTTCCCTTATCATTGCTTATGGCGCTTTTCCAACATTCCAAAATGTTAGGCCGAGCGTGGTTGACGGCATCCAATAAAAAATTGGGACATTATATTACGAACGTTTTGTTTTCATGAAACTTTTTGTACCTCTTAACATTCTTCAAGATAATTGTGTTTCCACAAAACCAAAATTACTGGCGTGGCTGGCGTTTTTATTTTCCCGTTCGTATTAGTGAACATGCTAGGAAACGTGAAACACAAAAATTTGTAGAAGGAATTGAAGGGCTAAAGTTGCTCGGCTTCCTGAAATTGATGCCTTGCTTGTGATGTTCTTGATTTTCTTATACAAAAAGCCATTATACGTATAAGAAAACTTCGCGACTAAAGTTAAGTTTGAAGCCTTTCTTATGAGATTCTTAGGTACATGAAGCTCTGGATTTTATTAAAGCAAAGTTATATTGTTTGCTAGAATTACATCATTTGAAGTAAAAGTATCGACCTCGTAGTAATTAATTAGCGAAACAGTTGGTTTGCTGAAAGATAAATTAAACTGGATAATTTTATTGTTAACACTTAAAGCTGATACAATTTGGTTAAAATGTGTAGGTTGTAATTAAAGTGCGCAACCTTTAAATTAATGGTTAATTAAAAATTTGTTTTGAGGCTATAAACACAAAATTAAAGCTATGAATCGACTTTTAGTGAAAACCAATTGATTTGAAATTTATTTTTAGAGTCATTAGTGTGTTTACCGCTGTAAATTAGATTACGATATTTTCCATAAGTAAAAGATTATTTACTACATAATGGTGACTTTATTTCCTAACGCTTCAGTAATAAACAATATAAGTACTATTAAATGTTATTGTTTTCTTATATTACCGGTATATTATAACATTCAATACAAATAAATTCTTGGTCTCAGGTACTAAGATTTCCAAAAGTATTACTGTACTTGAAACTTGCGTCAGTTTGACTTAGCATATTACTATACTCGGAAAGGACGCACCCCGAACGCAGTTACCTTTTCTTCTTTAATGAAGCATAGATTCCAAATATTATAGAAAAATTCATTCTTCTAGCTTTAATATGTGGTTTTAAAAAGTGAAAACTTTACTCTATACATCCCCTCCTTATATCGTCAACAGAACATTGTAAGATAGACACCTTACACAATGAGACACCGCTCAGAAAAATTCAGCTCATTTCTCCCTACCACTGTTTGTGATGAACAAGATTTCTGCTTTGAAAATTTCCATATTCTAACCACATGGTTGTAATCAAAAACAATCTCTAATTTATATAGTACTTGTTAACCGGTCTCTTACATCATCATCAGTACTTCTACAACCCTTGAAGGGTCTTAACTTGTTTTAGGATCTTTCGCCATTCTGTTCTGTTCTTCATCGTTTCCTTCCAGTTGGCTATTCTGAGCTTTTTTTTTGAAGTTGAAGCTTAATCTAACCCGTTTGGAATTTTACAGAGTAAAGACTGATATAGCTTCCAACATAGATTTAAAAGATTCAACTTCGTATCGAGAATCTTATAAAAGTAAACTTTAAAAAATTCCCAAACGCCGTGTTTATCGATTGATGAGAATGAAACGTTGCAAAATTAGAGAAACAGACTTTCTAGAACCTTTTTTTGCTAAGTCTTTGTAGTGGTTTTATAGTAGGTTAAATAGGATGGAACTCAACTATACGGTGAAAATGAAACTTTTTGTTTTGATGTGTAATAGTGAAATTTGTTTTTCTTTTTGGATGCCTAAACTACTAGTAGAAAACTTTTACATTAATTCATTCGTTTTCCCGTGCCGCACGGGCGTCAAAGTTTTACACTTTCAATACAAAGTAACTAAAAGTAGAAAAGGCAACTCTTAACTCATATTTGCTTATATTAAGCAAATACTACCCAGAAATCACCCTCACCCCGCCCTTTGTTATATTAGCCATTCAGCCTACGGGCCTATAGTCCTTTTAGTGTTAAACTTTGGCATAAAATTGCGAGACTTTAACTTTCCCAAGATAAAACCATCTCTAGCTTCAGATCCTGACACGACTGATACAGCTTCCGTGACAATCTTGACGCACCTTTCCAATGCCTGAGTATGACAAGGTAAAACATGGAAAATTAAATGTTTCTCCGCTTTGTACCATTTTATTCACTTCTTCGTCAGATAAGTCCAACAAGACAAAAGGTTCCGTCAGTTTACAATCATTCCAATTTATTAAATCTATATACTCAGAAGTTTCAAAGTTAAGGGGAAGAACTTCAAATACCCTAAGATTTTATTAAGCTTGAATCTAGCCTCAATTATTCTCCCAGCCCAAGTTCTCTAACGTGTTACTGGGAATCAATTATCATTGCTAAAAGTATATTTTCATGATTTCTAAAAAAGGAATGACTAGATCGATGATATCTTTGTAGTACATACTCTTCTTTGAGGTACCTGGAACATTTAATCATTTCCCACAAATAAACAGATCCATCCTTGCAAGAAGGTTTTACTTTGATGTTGAACCACGTATGACTATAAATTTTAATAACGTATTTCGCAAGAACTTGTAAATTTGGAGGAGGCATTTTACAGGACACATAAACACAGAATTCTGTTTTTTGTTGTTAGCCAAAGAGAGTGGATGATTTTTCCTAGATTTGTTTTCGCTAAGTCTTGGAAAAATACGCCTCTTGACACCGCTTGGCAAATTTCGAGCAAGTAGATACTTCTGATCCGTAGTTAAACCCTCAAAATTAGCTTGTGGCATCTACGATTCATTTTTTTATAATTTATAATTTCCATATTTTCATATTTTTCAAGTTGGTTTCCTATTGACCCATAGAATCCCTTAGGACCCGTAGTTTGCCCATCGAGATGTTGATAACCTTAAAATAACTTTAAAGCAGTTATTGTTTTTTTGCGTTCTTTTTAGAAAATCAAAGGCTTTGCGGCACCGGCAATATCACTTTAAATTTAAAAGCAAAATATTTTCGTTATATGGAGTTAAAAAAAAAGAGAATTTTCTTTATTACAAAGTTACTTTTAAAATTACGTTTTTAGGTTCCACCCTAATGTCAAACTATTAGGCATACATAACTTCTATACTTCGTTTCAATATGTCTAGATGAGACATCAAATTCAGCATTTCTACTTACTGACTCCAATCGTACTCTTAAGGTTCAAGGTATGTTTTTCCATTTTTGGAACTAAGTAATGTTGCAGTCAACCGAAGCATTAGCAAACTCGCCCCATCCTCGTTTGGTTATGACAATTCAAAAAAAAAATCAAAAACACCAATTTTTAACTTTTTACCCTTAAATGGTAAACTTATTTCAATACACATTATTATCAAACATTCGTTAACCTTGAAGATTAAAGAGCAAAAATGGTTTCTACCATTCTGCACGATTAATATGACAATAATCGGAATAATTTCCCTATTACTATCAACAATAGTTCTTCGTAATCTCCTCAACTTCCCTTACATGGTTTCTATTGGTTAAGGTTTTCAATAAAAAACCAAGGCTTTTTAATTCAGATTTGGTACATTTTGATTATGAGCAATGTGTTTTAATCGTATTTTATAAAAAACAAATTAAAAACTTTCAAAAAGTACAAGAATAAAAAATATTAACAAGAAAACATATAGGCTATTGCCAAACTATTGTAAAATTTACGTGAAGTACCTTGCTGGAGCCGAAAGTAATCAGAAAACTAATAAATCAAATACACTGCTCTGGCACACGGCCAAAGTTAGGCAGCTACTAAAAAGAAGAGAATTATAGTCATCACCATGTAGGAATGGTAAAGCAAAGATAGAAGCGAGTCGTACATTTTACAATATGTTTGGCATTTAAGAGTTAACTGCTTCATTCTCTGTTCCTATAACCGATGATGAACAAACCGCTTCAGACGGCTTCTGGACTGCCATTAGACACATAGCAGAAGCTAAAAAGAAACAAAAACTAATGCGAATTAGGCAAAAGAGTATACTGATCAGAATGAACAGTTTCGCCAGAAGTATTTGTAGATAGCCGTTAATCAAGGTTCTACAGCCCATGGATTATCATTGCTACAAATGTCTCTCTAGTCCTCTTTATTTTCCCATCTTCCAGCAGTCGTGGTCTGTCTCAATGACTTAATGCAGTTTCTGTTACCACAAAAGCACTCTTTTAGCAAACCTAAATAGAAACTGCTAGGTTACGATTTTAAATATTTTCAATAACTTTCTTGCATTTCCTTAATACAAATCGTTAGCCAACGACGAGTAGGTAGTCTAGGTTGACCTGTTGAACACGAAGTCTTTATAGGTATCGCTTCCGGATGACTATATCTTGATATGTACAGGACTAAGTATTATTATAATTTCAATTTTATAGTGGGGTTTGCTTGACATCTTAGAATCCTCAATTCCGTTTTGGCATGTATGCTTCTGTAGATGTAGTTGAAGCTCCTGGTGCTTCGTGTTATTTTCCTTAGAGAACTTAGTGCTCGTTCTGCTTTATTAGACCTGATGCGGCATATCCCTCGTGAAGGACCAACAGGATTTTGAATGGTCATTCCATTTCCGTATTTCTTATCAATTGACTTGCGTTGAGGATGCTTTTTCATAGCTACCAGGGTACATGTAACGACTTTTTTCTTGCTGCATGATGACTTTTGCTCTAATTTAATTATTGTCGATCTTCTGTAGAAATCTTCCCCTTGCTTTGAACTATACCTTCACCTGGGAAATCTTCTCCTTGTATAGAAATAGCAGTGTACAATTTTGATGTTATATTAAAGGTTAAATTTTGTATCGACTTACATAATTTTACATTTATCTTTAGAATCGTCCTATATAAGGTAGGTATCCGCTAAATTAGAAATTCTAATTTTCATGCGATAAACTTTGTGATGATGTTTGGAACGTTCACGCGTTACCGCCTTAGACGTTTTAAAAGTTAGCCGTGCGTTCACGAGCTGTCTGCTGTACGAAGTTGTTGCCGAATTTCATCAGGTATGCCGCTCACATTTTGAAACCTTGGTCTTGCTATTTTGAGGTGTCTGAATTTATTATAGTCTTTTTAATGGTTCTATCTGGTATTGATATTATATAGTTCTATTCTGCAGGATTCGTTAAGTAAAATTATCGAGGGTAGAATTCTAGGTAGTAGTTTCTTGTGTGATTCTTTTGTAAATACTTTGGCGTGGTATCCGTGTCGCCAGGTGGATTGCTTAAACTTGGAGTCATAACTTTAGGAAAGATAGGTGGTTAGTCGTAACTTTGTTTCAATAGAAGTTAGGGACAGGGAGGAAATAATTGAGCAGTTGGTACTTAGCAAGTCGAACCATCTGATAGATGTATCTACTTTAATGTCAATATATTTGTTAACTATATTACTTGTTACTAATTTTCTGAGATTTAGATTTCCTACCAACTTGCTTCATTTTGCTTTATTTTTCATTACTATTTGTATTTAGGTAGACTATATTTAATTAGCATATTCAACTTCTCTCCCTTTAGGGGCGAGAAATTCGTTGCAAATTGGCAGAAGAGTGTTTTGACTCATCCGTCTTGTTTCTATTTCAGAAATAATAGAAATTACTTTGCCCCGATTGTAGACTTTGTAGAAATTAGGAAATATTTAGTTGTTCTTAATAGAAAGTCATCTTTCTGGTTTTGTGAGATAGGTTTCAAAAGAGCAAAAACAAGATAAGATAAGTACGTTTAGCAGAGGTGCCTGTTGTGCATCTTAGAAAGAACGGCCATGTGACACTGAATCAACCTTTTTTTTACGAGGGAAGGAGGAAATCCTCATGGATACCACAACGCCAACGGGCATGCCACAACGTACGGGCGTTGTGGTATGCCCGACTGTACTATACTGTACGGACTAAAACCTCCTCCCTTGCCTGGTATGTTTGGTGACCAGGAAAACCCGTGGATATAGCTTCTGGTCACCGTTGCAGCTTCAATGGAGGCGGGATTATTTCATTCAGATTTTAATTGCGTCTCAGTCTCTCGCTTTCCAGCCTCGCTTTTATGATCCTTCGTATTAGGCCTGTTATGCTGTCCCAATTTTGCTTACTCCTGAGCATTAGTTCAACCATATTGTCTGGAGTTATTGGTTCTCCTATCTTTTGTTCTAACATATTCCTGTTGGTATTCCATCTGTTGCATCTAGAGACTGCGTGCTCGACATCATCTGGTGTATATGCACACAATTGCACCTATCGTCTGATGCCTTGTTTATTGCGCTCAGATAAGCGTTGAAGCTACCGTGCCCTGTCAGAACTTGTGTTGTGTGGTGATCCAGGTCGCCTTGTTTTCTAATAGCCCATTTGTTGATATTTGGAATCAGCCTTTTCGTCCAAAGCTCTTTTTTAGTATTGGCATCCCATCTACTTTGCCATTTGACCATGGCCCTTTCTCGAGCAGTTTTTCTATTTTTATCTTGCGCTTCTAGGTATAGTTCCCTTCTCTCTTCGGTCATGATGTCGAGAGGTATGAGCCCCGCAAGGACCATTAATGCATCAGTTGACGTTGTCCTATATGCCATCGTAATTCTCAGAGCCATTTTCCTTTGGACGGCCTCCATCCATTTTTTGTATTTGTCGACTTTCATTCCATCGGCCCAGATTGGGGCCGCGTACAGTGCGGTCGAGTAGGCCACTGCTGCCAGAATTTTTCTCGCCCTCGTTCTTTGGCCTCCTATGTTTGGCATTAGTTTTAGAACTGCTCCTGCCTGAGCATCAGCTTTTCCGGCAGCCCGTTTGATATGCTCACTGATTGACAGGTTACTGTCGATTATCACCCCCAAATATTTAATCGCTTTAGCAATTTTGATGTTTTGTCCGCACACACGTATATTTATGGGGTCCACTCTCCTTCGCCCACTAAATATTACGGCCTCCGTCTTCTCTGGAGCTATTTTTAGCTGGTTGTCATTCATCCACTCTGCGATTCTTTCTAGGGTGATATTCAGTACCCGTTGCAGCTCCACCTCTTCTTTGGCGGTCGCTACCACTGCCAGGTCGTCGGCAAATCCTATAAGTTTGACCTCTTCTGGTATTTGTAACCTTAAAACTCCGTCGTATAATATGTTCCAAAGCAGGGGTCCTAGTACGGATTCCTGCGGAACGCCACTGTTTATCTTCATGTTTACTCGGTTACCATCTCTATCAGTTATTGTGATGCTTCGATCGTGCAGGTAGTCTTGAACAGTATTTATGAGGTAGGGAGCGACCTTCGTCTTATCGATCTCGTTGACGATTTTTGTCCAATTGGCTGAATTAAAAGCGTTCACCAGGGCACATAATCTTCTTGTGTGCCTGGTTTCTCGTCTTGCTGCAGTTTCCTTGGCTACCACTTCTTGCAGCGCGTCGACAGTTGACTTACCTTTGCGGAAGCCAAACTGCCTGTCAGAAAGGTTAGCTTCTTCTTCCAGTTCTTTCTCTAGGCGCCTCTTAATTATTTGTTCGAAGAGTTTCCCTAGTGTGTTCAATAAGCACAACGGCCTATATGTCTGTTCGCTGCTATCGGGTTTCGTTGGTTTTGGTAATAAAATTAACCTCGCCGCTTTCCACTCTTTGGGGAACTTTCCTTCTTCTAGTAGTTTGTTATAAATTTCGCTTATGACCCCAGGGTGTTTTCTTGCTACTAGTTTAATGACCTCTCCCGGGATACCGTCCGGGCCGGGAGCTTTTTTAGGTTTTAATCTGTTGCCCGCCTCAACGATTTCTTCGTTTGTTACTCGGGGCATTTCTCCTCCTTCTAGCCTTACCCATTGGGCGTCATCGTGTTTAGGGAACAGTTCGTAACACTTCGTTTTGATATCGTCTATAGGCATATTGTTGTTTAGCGGTTTTTTAGGTAGCGGGTGGCTATCTTGTAGCCGCTCCCAACACCGTTTCTTAGACTCTTCTATTTCTATTTTGAGTTTCTTTTTAGCTATATTATGATTCTCTTTCAATTGTTCTAGGTTCATTTCCCCTAGCCTGTCATTCTTTTTTCTTGCCCTGGTTAGGGCACGTCTCGAGGAGATGCAGTCTTTCCTGGTTTCAGCGATTTGGTCCGTTCTCCGGTTATTTTTGGCTGTTCTCCTTATCGTTTCATCGCAGACTTTCTCTATTAGTCTTGCGAGGGTTTTATGGTCATTAGGGCTATCTGTCATTATCTTGTTTCTAAGTGTACTGACCACCTTTTCAGCGTCCTTTTCTCTGTATTTCCACTTATTCATCTGCTGGGTTCGGGTTTCTCTGGCCCCATGTATCTCTATGTTTATGTATTTGTGGTCACTCATACTCAACTGAATCAACCTGTCTGAATATTTCTCGAGAAAGATTATACACAGAAGAGGCAATAAGAGTGTTTGGAACTCTAATTGAAGATGTAGCTTAAGTCTAGTTTATATCAATTTTGAACCGTAGTAGTGTTCTTGCTGAGCACGCTTGCCTGCTGTGAACGGTAGTCGATTTGAGGATGTAATAGAAATTCGTTGACCACCCTGGTAGAGACTATGCAAGCTGGCTTAGCATTTTCTATAAATTCTTTCAATGTATCGTCTGAATTTTTTTCTGAATTTCGAATTGTCAAAAATTACGAAAATAGACATTGACTGACAAAAGTAATTTTCCCTTGACATTTATCTCCTAAACTAAAAGCAAGTATTAAAACAAACTAATTTTGAAAGAAGATCGAAATTAAAGATTTAAACTTTTAAGAATAATTGAAAGCAGAGGATTATCTAAAAACTGTCTTCTTAGGTAAAATAATTTATTAGTTCGTTATTTCAAAACAATTAATAAGCTGCATTTTACTCATCTTTTTGAATGAAGTACAAACGACTGGAGATGTAGTGCAAAAAAATAACAATTTTTAAAATTAATTCAGCTTGCCATCTTTATTCAGAAAGTAAATTACTTAGGAAATACCACGTACTTACTAGCATTACATTTTCGTTGACATTTTAGCAGGTGATGAGACAAGACGTTAAATGAAATTTTTTTACTTTCCTGGGTTTTTGTCCTTTTTACCTTTGAATTTATTTGCATTTGTTTTTTCTCTAACTATAGTTGACATCTATCCGTTTCTCCTCCTGATGTAGTTTTTGTTACCAGAATTCCATTCAACGATACGACAACACATCTACAATTTATAATTTAAAGCATGTTATTTATGTATCACGTCGTAAATAAATTCAAATTGTCTCCGATTTCTAAAATAACTGTGCTCTTCAATATCCGTTAACGGAACAAGAATAAAATCAACGTCAGTATCACTTGCAGAAATTCCTACCTGGCATGAATACATAAACCAAAGGAATATTTTTCGAACTACAGACGTATGTAGCGTTTCACATTTCCCTATGTAAATAAAGTGGAAATTGTCAGCTCGTACAATGTTCCACACTCATTTGTAACTGTATGTGGTCCTTTCAATTTAAATTTGTTTGTTGACATAAAAACATTTTACTGTTGCTAAAGTATTTTTCTTTTAATAACGAGCTTATGCTGGCAAAAAGTTTATAGACCGTGTGTGCATATTTGGGAATACAAAAAACTATTAAAGTGAAGAATGTTATTTAAAGCAAGAATCGTATTATTTTATTCTGTTTTATAAAACAGGTTTAAAAAACATTGAACGTAGAAAAGCCTGTTTTGTTAAATTATCTAATTATAACTTTTTTTAATTAGATTTGGATCTAGTAGTAATTATTTTGTTCGAGAGTTAGCCATAACTAATTGGTTCTACGAGTAACAGGATGCCATATTTTTCATAATTAATAAGTAGTTAAACAACTTTCCTCTATGGCAAACTACGTTAACAAACTGTTAGCAATAACAAATTTTTAAATTAAATAAAACAGTAGCCTTTAATACTTCTAATAGGAGATGACAAAAACAGTCTAACAACGTATTAACTAATGTTAAAAGCAATTTAAAATTAACAAATTGCAAGATTTCCAGTTGTGCATATAAAAATGCTGTTTTTGGTAAGTAAACTTCAAATACAAGATACAATACTAATAGGTAGATAGGAGTAGCTTTAAAGATCTATTAAAACATTAGATAAGAATGTAACAACAAATTAATTAAATAATCAGGACATTTTGGTTGCCATTAAGTTATGAAAAAAATCGTTATTCCACTAAAGTCAAATATCAAATGATGGTGAGGAAAAAGAGAAGAGAACATAGATTCGGCTTTGGCATTTTTGGCCATTCCATTTTTGCAAGACATATTTGATCGTCTTTTCAATAGATATGCACAAGGCATTTTGACAGGAAATCTCAGCAGACGACCCATGCAGAATGCTTCTTAGACCTTGCAGAGACAGAAATTCTAGAACCTGAATTAGAGCTAGATGTACTCGTCTACGAAGATGAATTATTCTAGTTAGCAAGACTTTCTTATATCACATGTATTTTTTGAAAGACGTATACGTCATCTAAAAGACCCCGAATTGGCGATAAGCTTATAGAACAGTGTGGGCTTTGCGTGTTATCTTTCTCCTCACAGTTCGTAGTAAAGTGAAGTAATTGCCAGTTTTCCTGGGTCTAAGACTGCAACCGAAATGAAGTGTTTTATTGGTTTGTTATTTTGATGTACGAGTTTTATCCCTGATTATGTTACGGTAGTTACTCCAATGCTTGCAATGATCAACGGAAAAGTGCTCAAGGTTTTCACGAAGGAATTCAAAATTCAAACTGGTACCGGAGGCTATCATGTAGCAGCGGTACTGTCACAAGGGAAAGGTAAGGAGGAACGGTGCTTACTTACCATAGGCATGTCCTTACTAAATCCAAAAAAAGCAATTCTGTAATAGAACAAGAATCCAAAAGTATTGAGGTTACATAGACAAAACCTTTAAAGTGATTTGGATCACTATTCATTTAAATAGCGGAAAGATGAAAAAATTTGTTCATAGAATGCAGTGCCCAATGCATCATCAAAAGCTCCTTTAGAAAGTGTTATATTAGATGTAACTGAAGTTCCAGATACATGCACCAAAAATATGGTACGACAGATCACAGACCATCTTTAAAACAATCCAGATTGGCTCTTTGAAAATAAACTTCTTTATAAATTATCTAGCAAAGAAATTGGTGATACTCAGAACTGCTTGTAAGGAAGCATTGAGAATTGCCTCATCTAGGTGTAAAATAAGTACTGATATTTGTAAATACGTCTTGCAGTGTAGAACTTGTCAAATTGTTCATTTTAACTTATCTCTCTAGATTTACTTAAACCTTCTCTAGTACTACTACATTGGTTGTGTGTGACTGGTACAAAAAACAGTTCTTTTCCTTCTACCGATGAAACAAAGCGATGCTCTTGAGACAGTAAAGTGTTTTGAAAACGATGTTTTATTTATGTTTTACAATGGGTCACAATTCAAAAACGCCTAATAAATAAATAAATAGCTTAGAACGAGTCAACAAGGTGTCGTGTCTAGGTAAAGGAAAATCATAATAAGATGCTAGAATACCCAAGAGAGTGCATGCCCTTAAAAATGCTGGGCATGAAGTAACAGGTCACCCTCTTTGAAGATCCTGGCACCTGAAGAAGTTTCCATAGGCAAGAGAGAATCCTTGGTTTAGAAATCAGCGCTGTACAATAACGTGGTAATCAAGTTCTGGAAAGCTTACAAGAAAAGTAAGAGACACTATGACTTATAAAAACGAACGTCGAGGTTTAGTAAAAAAGACTTGGTGTATAAGAAGAACCGTTTCTTATCTAAGACCAATAGAAACTTTCTGCGCGAATCTCCCTCCTAAGCATATATCGTGTGCTGTTCAGGCAATAATTGGTCTACTGACTTGTAAGCTAATGAATACAGCAGAGGTGTTTGGCATGTCAACGATCTAAAGCCTTGTTTACCTAACGCTCTGTCAAGGAGATTGTTTTCTTCTTGGCAAATCGAACTATACCTGTGTCTAATTTGAGTGGATTTTAATAACTCGTATTTAGATTACGAATTGAAGATTCTTGTGATTTTTGTAGCCTAAAAAAGCTACTACCATTCATTCCTTATAGAACCAATACTTTTTCGGACTCTTTCGAATGCGCAACCGGGCAAAATCAGAAGTCTTCTAAATAAAGACGGTTTTTATCTACTTAATAAAGAGACAATTCTCATCTTGAAAGGCATCAAGAGAAGCGATACAACCTTGAATGCGGCTTAATACAATTATTATATCCGTTCCATCACTCTAATATATTTGTCTCGCTTAATATAAGTCACAAAATTAATAAATAGAAAGAAAATGAAACAAAAGTAACTTAAATAGAAAAGGGTCTATAAATAAATTACAGATTGCAACGGAAATTGTATAAGTGGCAATATTTTGAAGTTCTAAATATACAATTAATTCAATACATAGAGGGTCAACGTACTGTTTGAATCTATGCAAAAAAATGTAAAATTGTAATTGTTATAAAATCCAATCTGCTGGCGTAGACGTGTTAATCGTTCTCCATTAGTTTTATATTGATTGAAACGATGGCAAATGATTATATTAAAAAATTAATTTTACATAATCGAACCATTCTAGAATAAATAAATAAATTTTAACTTTGAATTTTACCCATACTGCATAGGTAATATTAATTTGAGTAAACTCCGCATCTGAACATTAATAAATCATAAATTAAGGATCAAAATTAGCTTAACCCAAACTGAGCCATAGCAATTAACGATTTCAGTTACGTTTAATAGCAGATATAATTTAAAACAGGCAATGATTCAATTGATTTTGCCAAAACTAATTAGCGTTTTGACATCTAATTTGGATTTAATACTTAATATGTATCTGTACGTTCGTTTATTTCTAAAAATATCCGACGGGCATGAATAAATGACAACATGAAAAGCCTTTACCAGGGAAAAAATAGAACATAAACAAAAATTAAAAAACAAATAAATAAATAATAAAGAAAAAGATTATAAAACGCTGCGAGAGCAATTTAATTTCTTTTAGAACTACACTTTAGTTCAAACTGTTGTCAGTATATTTTCAATTACAAAAGCTATTAACCCAGGCTTGTACAAAATAATTGTCTGTTTGCACGTTAATGCCAAGTTATTTCCACGCTTCCTCCTTCCTTTATTTTTGGCAAAGACCGAAAAAGAAAATGCCAAATAACGTGAAGTAAAATTTCCAACAACTGAAGTGTTTGTAAGTTTAACGCTTTTACTCGATTTACGGGTTCAAACATTTTCATAAACATTTACAATTCTGTTTAGTTAGCCGAAAGCAGGAAAACCCATTAAGATAATTGCTATTTAGTCGATTATTTCTACACTCTCAATTACGTTTTAAGCGAATATTGAAAACAAAATCCCGATGAAAGAGGGATTAAGTTAAAAATAAACGGTCTTTGGCCGGCTATTTCCTTATTTAAACTTTTTTGATGCTGATTTTTTTCCCCTTTTTTCAGGTGAATGGAGCTTGGACGTTACCCAGCTTCGTGTGTGATTTCTACATTGCGATGGATGTCACGTGTTCTACTTCCTCCATTTTTAATTTAGTTGCTATTTCTATAGATAGGTAAGTAGGTTTTATTTAATTTTATGAACTTTCGCATCGTGTTCCTAACTTGTTTAATTATGTACACTGGACTTTCGACAAGTTAATTTAGTACGAACGGCTTTCTAACGTGAAGTAATTTAAGTACACCCAACCAAAACTGCATAACTAAAAGGGGTTTTCATCACAGTTTTCAATCTACTCAATATGAAGCTCAAACTACACCAGTACTCAACGTCGAATCCAAAGAGGACACGACATAAAATATTAATAAGAGATCCTACAACATTATATGAGTTTCAGTGAGTTATGTCAACGATAAAATCGACCATTAGGAAATTGTATTAGATTTTCTGCAATCATATTTCCCGACATTTTATTTTCATAAATAAATTTAAACTTGATTTATTTACCCCTTATGCTTAAACAACTCGCATAAAAGTCTACAGAATTTTATTAAAGCACTTTAAACCGAGCGATAAAACACTAAATAAAATAAAATCCCTAAATCTTACATAAGTCCTGCAATGACATATTTTAGCTCGAGGTTAAATGACCAGTAAAAATCGACGTTCTTGCTCCGAACAAAAATTTAGTAGTAATTTAATGAAATTGGAATTTGCAAGAATGCACTTTAAGCTTTTTCATTTCTCCTGAACAAACTTCATCACTTCAAAACGCTATTTTATACAAAGTTTGCTGAGTTTCAAGGTTCGTTATTAAAATAAAACCTGTTTGGAATTGTTAATATCCTGCAGTTGAAAGCGTTCTTGATTTAATTTTTCGTCTTGCTTTTTGTTGTTATAAAGTTATTTGTTTAATAAGCTTGGCATAACTTTTAAAATTTAACACATTTTTTTTTATTTTTGAACTGGTTATTTAAAATTAGAAAGTGACATTATTGGTAAACTTTCTAATCTCTACTTAAAATCAGCCGATACGATTTTGCAACTAGCTATAAGAGTTAATTTAGTGTAAGAAGATAATGATTTTGTTTATAATTTCTGTATAGTTCGCTTAAATTAGAAAGCGCATATACGTTTATTGAAGTCTATTACAATCCACTGAAGATTGTGTGCAAGACAGCATTAGGATTGTTAAAAATGGGCTAATTTTAAAAATACTCTCCTCCTTTCTTCTTTTGATTCTTCCTGAAGCATAGGTCATTTAAAGGCTTTCCTCAGCAATGTCTTAAGATGATGTAATTGTTAGACAACCGTATCGCGGATCATCCAACAAGTTGTCTGCATCTTTCATTATTTTGTGCTGTCCTAGCCTGCTTCATTTCACGTGCATTTCTTAAGGAGCTCTTGAATTTATTAAAGGAAATACCAAAGAATTCCAAATCATCATGTGTACATGCTAAGTGACATATTCTACAGTGAGGAGAATTTGCACCATATGCAGGTCGATGGAGAAGAATATTGAAAATTGGTAAATTACGTAAATTGGTATTTTTTATGTTCAAAGAAAAACATTGAAGTATTTGAGAACAATTAACAAATCCATTAAATACTTTAAACAAAAAACATAAATCGTAATAATTGCGGCGCACATGCAATAAAGATAGGCCAAAGTAATGTAAAAGATCACTATAACTGTAACCGTAGTAATCAATTCGGTACTTGTAACATAAAAATTTTACAAATCGTTTCTGTGTTGCTTCCATTCTATTTACTAATGTAATATAATATGGGCACCAAATGGTTGTGCAATACTCCAGAAGTGAACGAACTTGAGACGTATATAGTATAATTAAAATTCTTAAATCTGTGAAATCAGTACACTGACGCACAATAAATCCTAATATTCTATTGGCTCTGCTAAGTAGATTTGTAATATGCTGATCATAACTAACACGTGCATCAATAATAACACCTAAATCCTTAAAGCAAGTAACACTTTCTATTGCTATATTATTAATGCAATAAGTACAAATACCAGGTGATAACTTTTTAGAAAATCCTAAAGATTTGCATTTTGAAATATTTAATTCCAGATGGTTTTCACTACACCACGAAGTCAAACAATCCAAATCAGCCTGTAACAAATGATCTGAACCAACAGCATCAGTACGAATGAAAAGTTTTAAATTATCAGCATATAGCAGAAATTTGCTGGAATTGATAGAATAATTTATATCATTAATAAACAAAATAAAAAGAATTGGTCCCAACTGGGATCCTTGCGGTACGCCGGAAGTAACGTTAAACCATTCGGAGGTAGAATTATTAATGACAACTCTTTGTTTTCGCATGTTTAAGTAAGAGTAGATCCACGACAACAAGGGGTTTTGTAAACCTAATTTACTTAATTTGTAGATCAAGAGCTCAATATTGACTCTGTCAAATGCCTTATTAAGATCAGTATAAATACAATCAACGTTACGACCCAATTCTATAGTATGCAGAACATAATTGATAAATAAGAAAAGATTTGTTAGCGTAGATCTACCCTTAACAAAACCATGCTGTTCATCAATTATAATGTTTTTTACGGATTGAAACAATTTATCCGTAACAATGGCTTCAAAAACTTTTGGAATTGGAGATAGAGTACTAATTGCACGGTAATTACTAGCATCTAAACGATCTCCCGTTTTAAAAACAGGAAAAACGTTTGATTTTTTCCACAATTCAGGAAATACAAAATTACTCAAAGAATTATTAAACAAAATGCACAAAGGTTTAACTAAGTTGTTTGCACAGCACTTCAAGAAGACTGGAGGAATATTATCTGGACCAGCTTTAGAATTAGCATCTAGAGAATTTATTTTATTGAAAATATCTTCTCTAGATATATTTAAATTGCAGAGATCGACAATTTCTTTTAAATTATTATCCCAAAGTTTACTTTTATAAGTATCATAGGTACAATAAACAGAATGGAAGTACTTTGCAAATAAAGAGGCGATTTCAATCGGAGTGTAACCCACAGAATTTTCATATCTAATACAGTTAGGTAAAGAATTATCTCCTTTTTGAGATCTAACATAATGCCAGAAGTGTTGAGGAGTTTCTAAAATATTATTCTCAATGCTTTTTATGTTATTTAACCTACAGTTATTGATAGCAATTTTACATTTATTTCTTAAATCCTTAAATATATTGTAATCTATAGGAGATCTGAACTGTTTGAATTGTTTGTGGGCGATTTTCTTTTCAATAATTAAAGATTTCGTACTATCATCAAACCATTTATGAAGGTTAAACTGCTTTTGCATTGGCACTCTTTTTAACTTAACATATAAAGATATAACAGAATTAAGATTGTCGTAGAAAATATTAACAGATTCCTCAATTGAACTAAAATTGTTTAGTATATTCCAATCAATATTGTCTAAATGATTATTAATCAACTCATATGGTGCATTCTTAAAGTCTAAATAAAATATCTCACCATTGGTAAGAGTTGACTGAGAACAATTCTTTACATTTAATACAAAAGAAGGATGATTTATGTCAGGTTTAGTTAAATGTGGCCATTGATAAATATTTACAAAATCCACATTACAAAATACTAAATCTAAGATAACATTATTAGCATTATAAATATAATTCTTTTGAAAAAAAAACCATAAAACGCAAAATTATCACAAACAATTTCTTCTATCTTAGAGTGTACATTAACTGGAATTAAAGTATCACATGCAGTATCACAGAAATTATCACAATACCATGTAATTTTTGGTAGGTTATAATCACCTAAAACACAAATGATACTATCAGATTTTTACTAACAAGATGAACACAAGTCCATATCTCTTCCCGATCTTTTACATCCAGATTAATTAGAAAAGATGACAAACTCTTTTTGACTGCGATAAGAACTCCACCACCCCGTTCTTTGCTCGTTGTTTTAGGATTCCTGTCTTGACGAAAAACATTATAACGTCCGTCAATAATCTCTGAACTGTTAATTTCCCCATTAAGCCATGTTTCGGAGAGACAAACCACAGTGTGATCTTCGCTTAATACACTAGTAAATATTTCATTAACTTTTGTCCTAAGACCACGAACATTTTGATAAAATATGTTTATGTCGGATGCTTCGTGGGAATTGCCCTTTGAAAATTTTTATCATTATTTAATTTCTGATGAACGGGAGCATTATAAAATTTCCGAACAGCAACACCTTGTGGCCAAAAGGATGCATTAAGTAAATGCGATAAATAAGACGATTCCGCAGTGACCTTAAAAGAACTGTAGTGTTCAGGATATTTAGCGTTTAGACGAGTAACCTTGATTTTCAATGAACTGGTTGTTTCATTATCTAACATTTTTATTAATTTACCAGTAAAATAATTCTCGATCTTGGTTTCATCAACATTTGGATTAACTCTTGTAACGTGTACATCATAACTACGGGCTTGTTTTGCTGCTGCGGTGAAGCCCTCATCTAATTGTGAATTCGTAGTACCAGAGCCAATAATTAACTTATTACGAGAAGTTTTATTATTAAAATTGGAAACCATTCTGGCCGGTTCATTGTATTGCTGCGATAAGTTAACATGTATATCAGACGAACCATTCACAGCTGTAGCGTTTTCCACCTTCGAAATCTTTTTAGTAGCAGCGACAGAAGCGTAATTTGCAGTAACGGAAGGTTTATCAGAAGAAGAATTAACTTTGATTTGTTCATAAGAAGTAGTTTGTTTGTTAGCAAATAAACGATCTTTACTTAATAATCTCACTACGTCAATGTTGCTTGATTTCAAATTATCAATCTGATCTCTTAGATATGCTACTTCACGCTGTAATAT
>VTPC01007859.1:0-16880 GCA_011009095.1 Ignelater luminosus
GAATGCAGTGTTTAACGAACAAAGTTATGAAGGGACTTTGATTCATAATGACATGCCATATCATTACATCAAACTTGAAGACTATCCAACTCGCTAATTTAATCAAACTTAGCCATATTACAGGCTCTAAATAAAGCATCTGCTCTATCCGAGGGGTTAACCGCTGGAAAAAATTGTGTACACCAAACTTCATACTTCACATATTTCATCAGTAATTCACAAAATTCGCCTGCTTTATCAGTAATCTGCCGAACTTCATCTACTTTGTCAGTAATTCATAGAAATTCGCCCATTTCACCATTAATTCACCGAATTCACTTTATCAATAATTCACTAAATTTCATCTATTTCATCATTGCTATATTTCATTCATTTCACCGTATGTATCGATAATTTTGCGTTTCACCAAGACTTCATACATTAATATTACCGAATAATACTTACTGTTCAATTTTAAAGAATTAAAGAACTTTTACATAAACTGATAAAATGATCTAATTATGTATTTTCTAACAACTTATACATCGTGAGTAAAAGGGTAAGGAACCTAGTGTTTATCTCACTATAAATTTAACATATACACAATTAAAAATTTAAAATTATAATTATAATACCGTATATTATGTACTTACATTAACAAATATACAGATACAACTGACTTATTTAAAAAAGTCTGTTATATTTGACTGCAAGCGTTGTTCGCGTAAAAATTGTTTATCAGTAATCATTTTCTATATCATACACCTTATTCATTGTTTCACATAAGGTCTCGTGAGAACGTTTCTATTTTTTTTTAAAACGTGATCATTTCCAATTTATAGATTTCTAAAGACAGTTCAGGATTTTAAGGTTTAAATACCTGTTTACATAGACTAGAAATTTCTGGAAATTTTCTTTGTATTGATATTTCCTTAATCTCAAGATTTACAACCCTCTTCCTTGTCGAGCAATAAAACATTTTATTGAATGGAAGTTGAAATAGTAACTTAAACATGTGAAAAATTTAGCTTGTCTCAATCTTTGTACAGTCTTTGTCAAATTAAATGAGAATCTGGATTTAAATTGTATAATAATTACTGTACTCTACAGGTTTTTATTGTAATTATGTATTGTAAATTTAAAAATACAAGTATCTAAACAATTTATCTTTTTATTTATTGTAATAGAAACATACAATGCGCAAAAGTTATTAAGCGATTTAGATCCTTCAAATTCTAATTTAATTTGGCAAAAGCTGTACTAACATTTTTAAATCTTTATTGCTTTATTGCTTTCCCTTATAATACATATAATGTTCTTGTCAAGGTTCTCGAAGGTTTCGTTTAATTATATAATGAAAGAAGCTTCACACTTCTTTTACCGCTTCTGGCAATTTGTAGTACGGTCAGTAAATTTTACGATTTTTTTAAGGGATTAGGAACAGAGTCTCTGCTTTAACAATGTAAAAGAATTTCTAAAATAAATTTTTGTACGAGTCATAAAAGTGATTTTTGGAGTTTGCTAGAAGAAGAAGAAAAAGAAATCATTATGTCATTGTCATTTTAAGAGAATTTAATGAACAATCTTTTAAACTTACTCTTTATTAATTATTATTATTTTTGCTTTTTGTTAAAAAATTCAAATATTAAAATTATGTTTTATATTTTGAAATGAGTTTTTTAAAAATATTATTATTATAATCGACTTGTAGATCACTGTTTTTATTAAGAAAGAAAATGCCTAAAAAATGTAATTTGATTGTATCCCCTCTAAATTATTATTTCCCCCCTGATATACGGCTCTGGCTACGGGCCTATATCAGAATTGGCATCAATTATACATTTGTCAAAAAACCTTTAAAGACGTTATTAAAATGCAGGCTAGGATTTTTCTTTAAAGAAGTGATTTTTGTTATTTACAGCCGTTATAGCTTTTTTAATAATAACAAAGTAATTTTAAATGCATGATTTTAACTGATTCAAAATAATAAGTACTTTAAGTAAAAGATTTCGATTAATTATAAAACAAATGTTAATAATTTGAGTTTTATAGTTTACTAATTAACTATAAATTTAAGTTTAGTGATTATAACAATGGCAATATAAGCAAGCACATACATATTCTCACCACAGACACCATCACACCTTGAAAGTAATATCATAATAATAATAATAATAAAACATTTGCTAATTTCTTTATTTATTTACAAAAAACAGGTTTAGTTAAAAGAATTTTAATAAGTTTTAAATTTAATTCACACGTGGAGACTTTAGTTAACTTCAGGTAGTTACTTATATTACGTATTTTAAGTAAGCTATACAGGGTGGTGAATTTCATTCCTTACCATACAGAAATATCGATTAATTCTAAGTGTCAAAAATGTAGATTTTCAAGAGAATTTCAATTGCCTAAAAACACGGTATACAAAGAAACAACTGTAAAACTTGAACAAATGTACAAACACTAACATACAGGGTAGGATCAAAAAGTAGTAGGACTGAATTTCTGTAGCGCGAACGGAGCGGTGGAAGGGGGTCGGACCACCTGGGCGTGGTAGTGGGGAGCCTTCCGAAGAGACCGACATATTTTCCAGTCGCCTGCGGGCAAGCGGAGAGTAAGCACGTCGATTTCCGTAAACCTCTGTTAAGAAGTGTCTTCGCGATCCAAGGTGGAGAAAGATCTGGAGCAGCGCTACGCCATCAAATTCTGCGTCAAACTCGGGAAAACCGCGGAATGATTAAGGACGCCTACGAGGATGCTGCCATGAGCCGCTCAACAGTGTTCGATTAGCATAAGCTGTTACGGGAGGGGCGGGAGCTCGTTGAAGACGACCAGCGCGCCGGTCGCCCGTCAACTTCAAGGACTGATAAAAATGTGGCCAAAGTAAAGGCGCTCCTGAACTCCGATCGGCGCACAAACATTCGTCTGATTGTTGATGAGTTAGGGATTTCGTACGGTAGCGTCCAAAAAATTATTACCGAGGATTAGGCCATGCAAAGGTGTGCGCCAAGTTTGTGCCAAGAGTCCTGAGTGATGACACGACAACGCGCAGTGCCACACCGCGCTGCTGGTGAGGGAGTTTCTGGCCAAACACAGGGTTGCCACGTTGCCTCACCCCCCCTACAGTCCAGATCTGGCACCGCCGGACTTCTTCCTCTTTCCTCGGCTCAAGCGGAACCTCAAGGGAAACCGATACAGCTCTGTAGAAGACGTCCAAGGGGCTGAGACGGCATCTCTGAAGGGGATCCCGGAATCGCGTTATACGCGATGTGTCAAAGCACAAGGGTGCTATTTCGAGGACTACTAAGGATTTGTACCGATTAGTTCAATAAAAAAATTTAAATTAATTCAGTCCTACTACTTTTTGATCCTACCCTGTATATAAATTTAAGCAGTAATGAATTTAATTGGAGTACACTTTTCATGATTAAGCAATAAAAAGGCAAAAACATTTTGCGGTTAATAAGTATTAAAATTCTTCCTTTATTAGCAGGTTTATTAGCTTAATAATTACTCGATTAAAATTTAGTAAACTTCATCAATAATTCACACATTTCATCAAATCTTCACAAACTTCACTAAAATTTCACGAACTTCACTAAAATTTCACAAACTTTACTTAAAAATTCACGAATTTCACGAACTTCATTAGAATTTCATGCATTTCATTAAAATTCATCTACTTCACATCTAAACTTCACGTACTCCATGACGTGTGTACACCAAACTTCATCAGCGGTTAACCCCTCGGCTCTATCAATTTAAAAATGCGACACTCTTTTCATTGATTCTTTTGTGCGGTCGGGGTTCTCTAGGGCGCCGGGTACTTTTGTAGAGGATTGGAAGTGCCATACCCTAATAGTACTAAAGTAACTAAGTAAACGGGCGGAGATTTAGAAATCAATTAGTGTAAAAATGACAAAACTTAAATTCTTGATACTAAACTTTATTTATTGAAAGAAAATAAATTTAAAAGGAAAAGGAAATTCTTTTAGTTACATTCACATCTATAATAAACATATATGGTGATGGACTGATGGTCGGTAATATTTTTTGGATGGAGATATGGAGTAAAGGATTAATACCGTCAGGTTCAATAGGAACGGTGAAGCATACAATGGGCGATAGTGGTAGATTGTGAGACGGCAGTAGTTCTCCACGACGAATGAGAGTTCGGAAAGTACCCACCACAACGATAACACTCTACATCTGGGGAATAGCAGTATCCACCACGCCCCACAATGCCCCACACCGATACGTTAGCACCAGGGCAATGATACCGACGCTGCTCTTAATATGGAAACTTAAAAACCATAGCACGAGAGAAAGGAACTTAATCAGTTTTAATATTTAAATTTTAATACTCTTAACTTTAAACCACTAACACATCACTAATTCATTAGTACTTCACTTGGTTGCTGGTCGGTGGTCACTGGCTGCACGCATGGTTCCAACATTGGATCCTGACGCAAGCTCAGCATCAGGTCTGAGATGTTTAATATAGATTCTTAGGATGCATCTTCTTTTGGGTGTCGTCTAAATAATAAATCACTGGTGACCAGATTTTAACAACAGTATACGTATATTTACGTACCGACGGCAAATCCTTGAGCTGTTGATGGCAATGGATTTTCCTTCTTGTAGACACGGCCCCTTAACAGCGCACGTTTTGACTTTATCGGTTAGTAATGCAAGTTTTTGCAATTACTTCAAAGGCTTGAAAGTAAACCACATCTAACGACTACACCAAATGCTTTAAACGTAGAGAGGATAATATCAGACCTCCAAGGTTTTAAATACTACCAAATCTATATGACACGACGAATCGCTTGAGTTCTCCTAGTAGGAGGTACATCTGACACATTATATAGAACGTTATGGAAAAACATAGTGAACTTGATTTGCTATAATGTGTTGTTCAAGGATGGATCAATAATTACCAAACATTTTATTTCTCACTGAAAAACTACTGGGGCGTTTCCTAAATCTAATATGGATTTTTCTGTCAAATTTCAATTCAGCTGTTACGATATTTTATTATGCTAATAACAACATTTTCGTCTATCTATCTCTTCAAATTCCATGGAACGCCCTCAAAGTATCTTTCACGTTTCGTTCCAGCACGACTCGAGATCCCCTGAATTGTTAAAGATTTGCTTTCATTTTGTTTGTTTTTTATAAATTTATAGATACGCTACTACCAACCGAGTACAATTAGGAAAAAGTATAGAGTTCTTTTCCAGCTACAGCTTGTTATTTTCTTTTTGAAAGGTAATATTTTGAATTCTCGATTATCAAGATTAAAGTTCCTTAACAAGAATAATAATCAGAACAAAGTGATTCGAATTTTCTAATAAAAGCTTTGATCTGCTTTTCACTACGCCAGTCACGAACGGCAAGTAGAAGTTAATGCTTGTGATTAGAATATTGAATTATAAGTAAAATTACAATTTTGCATTTTCATAAGCGTATTAAAATAAAACCATTTATTGTATGGGCATGGGCTTGTTTATGAATTTCACTCAAAAGTTAATTTTATTACTTTTAAAGCCCAAGTTCTGTTTCTATATTTACCAAAACTTTAATGCCCTTTCGGATTTCATCGTATAATGAAGGTAAACATAAACAAACCAACCTCCTTTCAGTCTACTCTCCAATAGTTAAATCAGCGTATATTATGCATAACAAAATTTAATAAAGCAATAAGGTAAAAGCAAACAAAGGGAGTTCTGAATCCTAGCACGATGTAATAATACATCACGACTTTGTCATTCAAGAACAATTTTGGGATTATCCGAACAAAAGACAACACATCCCACCAATTTTATGTATTAACATGTATTACATGAGTCCGAACATAATGCCGGTGGATGGACGGCATCGCCAATAAATATCGTCATCTAGGAGGGATAATATGTTGACAATAAAACCCCCGTGGGAATTTCATTCATAAATCAAATCGAATGTGCTGACTGCGGTAAAAACCGAGGTTCCGTCGAGTTACCACTCTCATAAATATTAATTTTAACTTGGTGGTGGATGTAGTATAACCTTTTACGAATTGCTTCATAGCTCGTGGATATTACAAAGTTTATCCTTTGGTATAAAAGTGCTCAAAGGGGTGATACGTTCTTTAAGCGGTGAAGATGCTTTTTACATTTTTATATTAAAGATTTCCTTTTAGATAAAAACTATAATATGGGAAGGACGAAACTTATTTTTTAAGCAGTGAGTGTAGTAAATAGTAGTATAATGCTAAAAAATGAAACTAACTGCTTATTCTTGTTCGTATAAAAAGTACAATTTGGAAAAGGTCCAAACCATGTAATTGTTTCAAAAAAACATGTGTTTTTTGTCTATTTTTTCCTACACATGTTACGCAAGAGTGAAAGCAAAAATGTTATTTACGTTTAATATTAACTTTCTTGTTATCATTGTTATTTAGTCGTGTATTAATATTTTTTGCACCTGTCGGTGTTATAATTCTAGTTTTATTTGGCGTTTTAACAGGAAAAGTTGAATAATTCATTTCAAAGCGAAATTCGAAGTTTCAAAAATGTTTAAAATTAACAAACAACGGGGGCGTTTATTTTAACAGAATGTAAATAAAATTTTCACAACAAACTTTTCGAATTTAATTATTCAATTAAAAGCCAATCTATGTAACTCCTACGTGGAATTTTGGTGAATATTTATGCTTTCAGAATTCTTCAATATCAAATAATTATTTTCTTAGTTTAGAATTTTTAAATGGCTAATGTTATTGTAACAGGCTCGATTTTTGTCGCGGTAAAAATCTTCAGCTTGTTCAGTCAGACACGAGCGTTTGTGTTTTGCGGGATTCCTTGAGCGTCAGGTTTAATAAAGGAGTTTACTGGTCTGTTTCACAAGGTTCGTCTCCACAGAACATTAGACATCTGCAATGGAGATTGATAAACCAGTGAGTTTAATGAATGTATCCAACTGAGAAGTCCTTTAATAAAACAGGCTACACCACCGCACTCATAATTCAACTATAAGTTACAATCGCGGAAAATGTAATACTTGTGACTTAAAGAGTGTAAGTGGTTTACTTGGCTGGAATTCTGTGTGATTATATATTTTAAATGTTTTTCCTTAACGTTCAATTCATATCCTACTTACTGATTTAAAATAGGATTAGATATACGAGGGCGGTTCAGTAAGTACCCGTGTTTGACGACAGAAGGAAGGAAGTTGGTGTTATCATCGTGTGCTGCCATCTATCAAACGACGGTATAACAAATTGCAGACTGATTGATAGGTTAGTTTGGGTTTGACAACCATTTGAGTAAGACGTGTTTCGTGATTTTAGCTAAGATGGAAAAAGAGCAGTATCGTTCGGTAATTCGCTTTCTGTTTTTGGATGGGAAAAAATGCGAGGAGATAAAAGCAAAGTTGGATGCTGTTTATGGGGACACTTCGCCATCTATGACCACAGTTAGATATTGGTTCAACGAATTTAAACGTGGGCGAACATCCGTTTTTGATGAGGAGCGACCAGGACGCCCGGCAGACGTGGTTACCGAGGAAATCATTCAAAAAGTCCACGACATGATTCTCGCTGATCGACGAACGAAAGTGCGTGAAGTAGCAGAGGCCGTAGGTGTGTCGACCGGAACGGCAATTAATATTTTACATGATAAGTTGGCGATGAAAAAATTGTCGGCGCGATGGGTGCCGCGATTGCTAACGGTGGACAACAAGCGGATGCGGCTGTTAACTTCGAAGCAGTGTTTGGAGCAATTTAAGCGAAATCCGAAGGAGTTTTTTGCGTTGAGTTGTCACCGTTGATGAAACCTGGATTCATCATTACACACCAGAAACTAAGCAACAATCAAAACAATGGATTTCTCCCGGGAATCTGCTCCAAAGAAGGCGAAGATGGTTCCATCGGCCGGAAAGGTCATGGCGACGATTTTTTGGGATGCGAACGGCGTCATCCTCATGGATTTTTTAGAAAAAGGAAGAACGATCACTGGACAATACTACAGTGAGTTATTAGACAGCTTCGGCAAAAAATTGAAGGAGACACGGCCGCATTTGGCGAAAAATAAGGTGCTGTTTCACCACGATAACGCACCAGCACATTCATCCGGAGTTGTCGCCGCCAAACTGCATGAATTGCGTTATGAATTGCTGCCGCACCCCCCGTATTCACCCGATCTGGCTCCCTGCGACTTTTTCTTGTTTCCTAACATGAAGAAATGGTTCGCGGGAAAAAAATTTAGCTCAAACGAGGAAGTCATCGCCGAGATAGAGGCGTATTTTGGAGAGTTCGACAAATCCTATTTTTTGGAGGGGTTAGAAGAATGGCAGGAACGTTGGGAGAAGCGTATATTTCTAAAAGGAGACTATGTTGAAAAAAAAAAATTTTTGAAAAAAATTGTGTCTTCATTTCTAACACGGGTACTTATTGAACCGCCATCGTAAGTGCAACGGTAGCAGGTTACAACGAAATTTAAAAGTTGATTTTGACTGAATAGCCGGTTGTTTGGTTAGAAGATTAAAACGACCATTTCTTTGATCTGTTAAAGTAAAAGTAAAACATCAGGACAGGAGAGAACTGGAATAAAAAAAGCTAAGAAAGCTAGGTGTCGGAAGGGGACCAGCACGATTAAGGAAACTAAGTAAGCCTAACGACATACTATGATGTATAGGGTAGCAGCGGGTAGTATGGGCCTGCGGGAAGTATGGGCCATTTGTTGTTTCTATGATCTGTCGATACGCAGCAGCATCGTAAGGTGTGTAGTTTGTGGCGCTAGCATCATCCTGCCACGTGCAGGTAGTTGGTTGACTTTCCTGCTCCGGTAACTTCACAGTTAATTTCCTGTTTTTGTACCCTACAAATCGTTGCGTCATGTAGTTTTTGACTCCTTGTAGTGCTACAGGTACGTAAAAAAATATGAAACTAGTGTTATTATGTAACTTACTTTATTTAGATAAACCTGTGACAATTTTATTTCGCTACCTCTAACCGGATTTAGTTGTCACCATGTTTTTCTTTTCATTGTCGGTAGGGTAGTATCTGAAAAACTCCGCCTTTTTATATTTTAGGAGACCATGCCAAAGTTTAAGAAGAAACCGGAAGGCAATGGTCGACGGGAATGGTCTGAGGATGTCATAAAGCTTGTGGTTACAGCTGTTTTGGAAAACAAAATGCCCGAAAGGGCTGCTTCTTGAAGAAGATTAAAAGCGATTTCAAATAATCAGCTGACGGATATGAAACCACAGATGGGATATTTCAAGCCAACTTTTGAGAATAGATATGAAACTCAATTAGTAGCACATATGAAAGATTTGGGTTCAAGATTAATGGCTCTATCAAAATCAGAATTTTTAAAGCTGGCCTATGACGTGGCAGAAAATTTAAATTTGAGACACAATTTTAATAAGAGGGAAAAAATGGCTGGTAAAGATTCTTATGCAAGTTTTATGAAGAGCCATCCAGAATTAAGTTACCGGAAACCGCAGTCAACAAGTTTAATGTGCTGTGTAGGATTCAATAGGCCTAAGGTTGAAAGGTTTTTTTTAACCAGTTGCAAAACATCTTAGACAAGCATTCGTTTCGCCCGTCTAGGATTCTCAATGGGGACGAAACGGGAGTTTTATGCCTGCACGAAAATGATATGGTCATTACAACGAAGGGAAAACGCCAAGTTGTAAAAATTACATCCGGGGAGAGGGGGCATAATGTTACCCATATGTTCTGTATGAGCGCTACTGGACTGTTCATTCCCCTAATGATTAATGCTCCTAACTGAAAGCATTAGTTTCCCAACTCCTAATGGATGGATGACAAATAAGGCTTTCCTCAAATGGCTTCAGCATTTTGTTTTGTTTACAAAGCCTTTAGCAGCAAATTCAGTATTGCTCATCGTAGATGGCCATGGTAGCCACAAGGACCTGGACGTCGTGATGTATGCACATGATAACCATGTTCATATGCTGAGTTTTCCACCTCATACAACCCACAAGCTGCAGCCTCTTGACAGATCATTCATGAAACCTTTCAAGAACTGCTACAATGCTGCTTGCAGTTTGCGGATGAGAGCCACCCCAGGATCAATAAGCAATTATTATGACATAGCCAAATTAGTGGCTGATGGTTACAAGCAAGTGCGCCGTTTAGATATTGCAGAGAATGGATTCAGATGCATTGGAACATACCCGACAAATCCGGACTTTTTCAATGATTTGGACCCCCAGAAATAACTTCTGCCGGTGCTGGCTCACTGCTTCCGAGATCTCTTTAGGAACATTAGTAGCTAACTTTCCAACTTCTTCCTCAAACTCATCAACAACTGTGCCAGCCCCTTGTAAACCTGCTGCCATAGTAGCTTCTGGAATTTCTTCAGGATATGATGCAACTTCCTCAAGCACAGCAACTTCACCACTACGTCCATCAACTACCCAAGACAATTCAGTTGTTACTCCTTTACTTATAGGTTTTCTTTAAATAACTCAACAGCACCAGTCGACATGAATTCACCTAGACCTACCAAAATCAGGCAACCTACTTTTGCAAGCGTCTTAAATGAGGTGTCTCCTTTATCCTCCTGCAATGAAAAGAGATTGACAAGTCGAAAGAGGAAGGCAGAGAAAAGTGAAATTCTAACATCAGCGCCAATCAAAAACATGTTAAAGTGGTTTCCAAATCTCGTGGCACGCGACCTTCGATGCGCAGAAGACGAACTTAAGCCGGGCGGCCCTACATGGATGATTTTTCAAATTTTCTTTCTCTCTTTCTTGTGCAGTAAGCTCCGCTTTTTGCGCATTTCGCGTGCCACAAGATTTGAAAACTGCTTTAATTGAAAAGAAACAAAACAGGAAAAAGAAGTTGCAAAGCAAGTTAGGAGGCAAATCATGTTTGGTAAGAGACATGAGACGTTAACCAAAACTAAAAACAAGAAAACAAAAGAAACTGAATCAAGATCTAAAGCAGAAGTAAGACACAGAAAAGTGATTGATTATGACAATCCTACACCAGGTGCATCTAAAGGTAGCACAGATACAGAATGCACTGTAAAATGAATGCAGTGTAAAACTTGTGAGGGTTGGTCACATGAACTTTGCGCGAACTTTGATGATCCACTCTTTTACTATTGTGACTGTTGTAAATTAAATAACCAATAATTGAAATAATAATAAATAAAAGTTAATTTTTAATATTGTACTTTTGTTGTATAACCGGTATCTATCCATTTGTACCCCAAAAGGTTACAGGTTCGTCTGCAAGCAGATCTGTCTTCTAACTTATGTGGTTGAACACCCTACAGACGTTATAAGCTTTCCAAAATTATCAAAATCTGAGATTCTTCACCTTTGAGCCGAAAGATTTGGTAAAAGGATTTTGGTATACTTCATACAGTCAATTATGGTGTCTGTTGTTAGGTGTTGACTATCTGTTGCATTCAAGTATTGGCCTTTCAGTACACAGCGCCTTTTCCAAATTTGCTGGACTTTCTTGCCACCTTTCCAAGTTTATATTTCTTGCTCCTCGTCTCAATTTTCCCATTTCATCTTCGCACGCACAATAATTCGCGTATTTCCTTTTGTACGCAAATAAGTCTATAGTAAGTGTTGCCGTTATTATTTGCAAGACAACAGTGGATGCAATCTAATTTTCTGAGTCTTTATGTTTTTTTATTGCCAAAGCAAGTTATCATAATATACGTTCCAGCAGGATAGAATGAATTACTCTACGTATCACTGATTTTTTGACGCTACTTCGTCCTTTTATGTTAGGCATCAGCAGCGCAAGTCTTTCAGCTGTGTCTTCTGCCTTCGGGCTATCATTTCTATGACTCCCTTATCAAGAATATTTTAGTTATTTCTTTGAGTCAGAATTTGTGTTTCCTTTTAAAATAATTGCTTTGTTTTTCTCCAGAGTAATTCAGAGGTTATTTTTACCTCATCCATTCGGTAATATTGTTTAGGCTATTGTCTATTTTTCCCATTAGTTTATGGTTATCGTCTACCGTTACTATAAGCGCCAGACAACTTGGCAAAACCTATGGTACTGGCTCCTGCAAGAAATTCTAACCTTACTAAGTTTGCCGTCATAGAATACATGTCACGAGGACAAAGCCCTGGAACGCTTCTGATTACTATATCTAGTCTCTCGTTTCTGTCTATCTCAAACCGCCCATTGCTTAGATAATTTGCATCTGATTTGAGTACATATGCAGCATAGAAGCATGGCTAATGCACGCCACTACTTTCTACACTCTGGGTCAATGGTGGTAACCTTCTCCAATGCGTTCAGCGTAGCACTTTCTTTTAAAGAAGTCGAACTGCAGTTAAGAGAGTCCATGTTTTCTTTATACTTGGATTATCATGGCCTTATACAGTTTATCTAACATATCCAACATCCATATTGGTGTGTAGGTTTTGGGTAGTTCATGGTCTTTACCTTTTTTCAATATTAGTATTACTTTAGTGTTACGTGGTAACAAATTATTTTGAAACGCTTTGTATATTTTTGAATTTGATATGCTTTTGTTATGTTTTCAATAATTTTCTCATGTTGGATTTTTATTGACTAGTTCCTTATTTTTATTAATTTTTTTATTATCTAAAAATTTCTCTTTATATATATATATATATATATATATATATATATGTTTTGAAATCAGCTGTTTGGTTATTAAGCAATTATCTTGTCATTTAATCCTCTTAGTGACATCTAGTGATTACAATGCGTATTATGTGGGAACGACGGCGCATGCGTTACTTTACAAGCCCTTTGTATGCATTATTTAACCCTTTCTTTCCGACCGATTTCTCGCTGCAAGTTAAACATCCTTTGTGCGGCGTCAATTGAATTTTCAGGTAAATCAGCTTTTGCATCCATTTTATCTTGCCTAATCCTTGATTATTTCTTTAGGATTGCCTTTTACCGTATCGTCAATTATCGTTTTCTTGCTGTTGATTTATTTATTACCGTATTGACTATAATTCCGCTGCGAACACAATCTAAAAGGCGTGGCCGTCGCCACCTTGATCTGTGAAGTTTCGAAAGCTTTGTAATCAAATATCAACCGATTATCATATAAGGATTTATGGGACATCCTTCTACGTTTGCTAGCTAATCATCCCAACTAACAAGAATCCAGAATCCAGTAAGTCCCTATCTAGTACACAGAATATATGATAAGACAAAGAAAGGTACTTATTTATTGAAATTTACTTAAATGAATACTTGTTTATTTGTTGGTGCTCAAGCTAGGGTTTATCTTTTAAGTTTGTGTATTATCAGATTAAAATTTACTTGAATATTAATAAAATTCAGTTCTTTTATCTTATGGTAAGGTTATTGTTTGACCTTGACCTTTACTGTAAAGTAAGCTTTTATTTATAATAGTTATTGTTTTTACATTTTATTTTTCTTGATAAATCTCTGTACTAATGGAATCAGAGAATCTATTGAAATTTAATCAATACAGTTAAATTAATGATTTTTGTGTGTTTATCATAACTTGATTCAGTTTCTAGAAATTTTTGATTTATCGTTATTCATTTTTTTTATCATAGTAATATTGTTATGAAGGCCTTCAAGGGTTATTATTTTACATTATTAAGTTAATCATCACCATCGAAACAATATAATATGAATGTTTTGTTTTTTTTACTTAGGTGTGTAACGCTGGTAAATATATTAAATTATAATTAAATATTATTATTATATGTTTTGCCTTTTATTTTACTGTGAGAGTACTAAGTCTGTGGAAATATCTTTATCGTGCTGGTGCTTGAAGTTTGGTTTTCCCTCCTTTTTCCAAACTACACCAAGACAAGTTACTTGTGTTTCGACAATTAAATTCCTTCCGATTTAACAAAAAAGACAGGTCGCATCCCTAATTACATCATAGCAAGAGGTTCCCACGATTTTCTGTAATCCGAAAAAGATCTTGGGGCCTCACCTTAAGCAAACTAAAATCTCTTTAAGCTTTAAACTGCTACATTAGCGCTTTTCCGGATATATGGGAAAGTTTGCGTTTTTAGTAGAACATTAAGAACGCTCAGCCGCCATTCCGTATCTACTTTAGCTGCTTCTGTAATTGCCTTGGAAAGAATTTCGCCAAGCCCTGAGGCCTTTCCGCCCGTCATACGAAATTCTTGGTTGTCTCTTCAAGTTTCTTTAAAGTAAACATATTGTATCGTTGTAACATTACGCGGTTCTTACTCTTCATTTACCATCGAGAAACAGGGCTTTAAGAATTTTCCTCATTTTTTTAATTGGTAAGGCAACATAATTGTCCATTCTCTTCACATAACTCGCTCGTCTCAGTGCATTTTCCTCGATTTGTTAATCATTTTGCGCAACTCTCTTTTTACATGTTTATACTTCTTCCCATGTTCCGCAAAAATGTCTTGTTTTGTGTATTTTCAGCAGTTTTTGAAGCACGGTTAATTTTCTTGCGAGACGCTACTGACGCTTTTTTGAGCAATTATTTTGATGATCCATCAGTATGCTGTTCTTTTATCCTCCATATTGTATGTTCCCTTTAATACTGCTGCGCGTTTTGTCAGACTTGCATAGTTTTTCTATCTGATATTGTAACTCTGTTTTAAAAGCTTCCAATCAACTGTCCCTCTAACTTTCCCTTTGTGTCTTACTGCTCATTAATTATTATCCCAGATTTTTCTGCAATTTCTTGCTTTTTTTTCAAAAATTGGCGCTCCATTTTCATTTCTAATCTTGGCCGATATCCACTTGATCCAAACATCAAGATTACCTAGAAATGTAGTTAAAATGCTTCGTACTAATCTATCAAAAACTTCATTAGTTTTAAATAGATTTACCTATAAACTCATTGTAAATGCCAAAATAAACACCAGTTATACAAATGTTAGAGGTTAATGATGTATGTAGTACCCGTTTAGAATTTACTAACCTCTGCAAAGGGATAGAAACGGTTTTACACGTACGTAGGTGTATAACTTGAGATCTAGTTTGAGGTTTATTTTCATTTTGGAAGTTTGGTATTTGAATATTGCGGAATGAAAACAATTAATAGTAACTATTATTGTAAATTATTGGGCATAAATTGTAGACATAAGCAGTTGTTAATAAGAAGACTAAAGCATTGAGAACACGAAGAAAATTTTATTAAACTTGAAGGGCTCGAAATGATAAAAAGCGTTTCATAATACCTAACATCACCCATATTGACTTATGCTGTTTGTCATGTTAATGTGGTATGATCCGCTGTCTGTTTATCAAAGTGTACATTTAGTTTTAGGGTACTGTTTCAAATTAAGTAAATTAGTATCTATTACACAGTATGAAATATGTAAACGGTCTCACTTGTGGGTTTATCTTTGAGGGTGGGATGGTTGATCATTTATGCTGTGTGAGATCTGTACTTGTCTAAGTGAGTTTCTCTCTCTTTTATCATAATCCATATACGTTATAATATCAATGTTTGGTTCAAATGTGTATGCGTTTTGATTCCATTTAACTAGAATTTTAAAAAAGTTTAATCTTCTTGTGTACTGACTTATATATCTACTTATGTAGGTATTTAGATATGTTTTACATTATTTTAAGAATCTACAACTTATAATTATAATAATCCTGCATTAAGGCTTTTAATGAGAGGTATTCGGCAACCACAGTTACGAGGGTATTTTTAAGAATGTTTCCAACGGCATTTCGCGTATTAAACAAAAAGTCATGAAACTTTTCAAGCCTGGATATGTTAGTTCTTCTATAAAAGCATATATTTTAGGCTTATATTTTAGTATCTAAAGACTAAATTCGTTAAACTACAACCATATCAAAAAAAAAGCTGCTGAAATCATTGAAGTTGATACCTTACTGATCTGCTGGTTTGCATTCTATAAGTTAGGCAACACCTTACACCACTTACTACCTGTGAAAGTCGTAAACTAAAAATCTTCGAGTTGTCATAACTACAATAGGATTACAACAGACAACAGGATTAGTTCGGTAGGGGACAAAAAGTGTTAGAAATCGCAGTATATTGCTTTTAGCCATTCATTCTACAAATAAAAACAGTCGAATGTGATTCAGTGAGATAATTTAACGACTTCAGAATAAGAGCAACTTAATAATAATAATAATAATAATAATAATTGTAATAGCAATAATAGTAATAATAAAGTAATATATTTAAAAGTAAGTACAACGTTACAATGTTTTATAAGGAAAGCCTAATTGTCGTTTGTGTTTATAATCTTTTATATAAGAAAGGTGTAATTATCACAAATAAACAAATTATTATTAGTAATTAGTAGAATAAACAAAAGTTAACATTTGCGTAGGTGAATTTTGATTTTCTCTCACATTATACTATAGCTTTCAAACCAATCTTTAAATGTTTTTTTATTCATTGTCGTCAGTCGTTTTACCACTCAAATAAGAATTTTTAACAAACAACAACTTTTTAAATTGCAATTCGTTATTATTGACGCTAAACAAGATTCATCACTACTATACTGCGACATCAGAAACAGATAAATTTATAAACAATGTTTGTCGAATTCACAAACAAGTTTTTCCCTATTTATTTTTTATTATAATAAGTTTAATTCTTGGTTTACAAATTTGCTTTATACAGGGTGTATTGTTTCAGGTGAAGAATATAGCACCACTCAATTCTCCTTGAAAAACTAAGGGTGGTTACTTTTATTTAGTAATTTTGGGCAGTCATAAGCAAATTATATATAAATTTACGACTCTTAATATTTCCATAACCGAAGAGTTAACAAATTGGTACTAGAATTTCTTGCATAGTTTTTGATGCAGAATCGAGTAGCGTTGATATTCTCTACCTGAGATAATACGCCCTGAATATACTTTTAGCGCTCTAATAATCATTTTAAATTAGTATGGTTGAAACATGCATATACGG
>VTPC01007859.1:17280-33475 GCA_011009095.1 Ignelater luminosus
ACCCAAATTGTGTTGCATTATTTCCCTTGAAAGAGTTATACAACAGATTAGCAACTGTTTTAGCCGTAGACGTAAAATTTACAAATCTTCCCAAAGTTAGACGCTGTTAGACGTCTACCGAATACATTCTCTGAGTCAAACACTTACAAAAATATATATAGCAACAATGACTCCTAACACTTAAATTGACTTATGTGAACAAATAAACAAAAAATGGTTTGTTAAAATGACTTCAATACATAACTGATTATTATAAAACCAGAGATCTACATTTTTTAATTTTTCTAGGCCTAGAAAATGGAAAATAAAAAGCAACGACATGTACAAATGCAGTAAATATTTTATTTTCTACAAAAATCCTATGAACACTTTTGCTCTAAAATAATTAAAGGAGGAAATACTTGAACATTAAAATAATTTACTATTGAAATCCCTATGGTGCGCGAATCAATTCTATACCCTGTATTATTTACATTACGTAATAATAATAATATAATTCTGAATATTATATCAAGTCCACTAAGTTAATTTATAAGTGAATTCAAATTAACTGTTTTACCTCAAAAAAAAATAGTTTAGGCCGATAGTTCTTGAACAATCGTAAAACCTTTTCGTTCTTGTAAAAATATATTTTAGGTGTAAAAGTAACACATTTTTGAACAAAAGGGATTATAGTGACAAGATGAGTAAGCACGGAGGCCTAAAATCGGCTGCAAAATTATCTAGTCTTATACGTTATACCTCGTTAGATATTACTACGTTAACAGAGATGCTACGAGTACGACGTATACTATGCTCCATTATAAAATTCCGATGTTTTCGAGCTCTCCTTAGCAGCCTTAATAGTTGATACCAAATTCACATTTTTACTTGCAGAGGGCTAGCAAGTAATATTGATCATTTGCATCAAGTTATATTTTTCTGGCTATGAAGCCAAACTATGAATAGTTTGATTATTTTTCTATTTTCTATTAGTACGTTATAAAACCTTTACTTAAAGCTGTATTTAAGAAGTTTTGGTTTTGCTTTTGTTAAAGATTCCAACACAACTAATTTAAGTAAGTATCATGTTTCTGTTGCAGGGTGCTACAAAGTTGTGGTCTCACAGACATTCCCACTGAAGCTCTCCGTCCTTTATCTAAACTTCATACTTTGTAAGTACAACAAAATTATTTTACATATAGATTAAGGCTATTTTAACTAAATTAACAATAGGAATGCGTTTTAATTTTGTGCGCAGTATCCTTTATTTTCTAAAAAATTTATATAAAACCTAATTGCATGAAAAGCAATACTTGCAGCACATTTTAATGGTCTACCTACTTGTGGTAGGAAAGTTAAAAAGTTTTTAAAGAACAATTTAATTGTAAAATTTCTAAATAAAGTTTAAAATAAGATAAACTTAACTTAACAATTTATTCCATCTACTGAAAGTGTTTTAACTTTCTATTAAGATTTCCCAATATTTCTTGAAAATAGAAGATGGTAATTAATTTTAAAAAAACTAAAGTTTAAAACTTTTTTATACACATCTCGCATTTGTAAGTCGCATTAACTTTTCGTTAGCTACAACAAATAGAAGGTCGGCTAGCATGCCATAGATTTGCCTACTTTAATGTGATTTTGAAATAGTACCAAGAAACATCAACAAAACTATTAATAATAAAATAAGACATCGAGACTGTTTACGCAATAAAGCTCGGACATTTCAACTTGACTTATTCAATCTCAACTTGACTCTATTGGTCGGTACACGACACGGTCACAACACTGCTCCATCAAGTTATAATTTGTAAGAAAAATTGTTGAAAAAGTTAGTTGCTATTTGTCCAAGATTCGATACGTCTTTCGCTTTCCATTTTCTCGAAAAGAATAGTCGACTACATATATCTAATAGATTCGAGTTTCCAGCAGTCTCGTCTCTATAACTGTGTCCAATTCGGAAATGAAAAATAATAACTGTGTACATATTTGTAATTGAAGTTTAAAAGTTAATATTAGCTTGACAAGCTAATACAAATGATGCTAAATAAGATACAAGATAAATCATGTTAACAATCGAATCACGACGATTCGAACTAAAATCATGCAATTTGAGAAGCCGACTGCGTGGATATTATAGATTAATGTTGACGTGGATATTGACATCAGATAAATGTATAATTTTAACAGAAAGATAAGGCAATTTAGTCATGAAACGGTGTGCAGTTCATTGATATTGCCAATTGAATTTCGAATATTGGAAATAATATATTTTAAACACGGTTTCTCATAATTCTATGGTAATAAAGATTTGAAATTCTGTCAATAATACTCCGAGCTTTTAACCTAACTTGTAGCTTATTTTACCCGCCCCAACAATGAGCGTCCAAACTAAGGAAATTGCGTCATCTTTTTGGGCATACTACACAAAGAATTTGAAAACTAAAGCTCAATACTTAGGACTACGGTATATAAACACTCCTAACAATGTTAGAAGCCAAGAAATATCCTAGCTAGTTTTATTTCTCAAGTTAGAAGCCTAAAACTAAAATACAAAACAATCAAATCTGCTTCTCTACTAATTTAGCGTTTGCTAAACGCAAGCAGTCAATTTTTGCTTAAACCAAAAAAACTGATAACTACTACATCCCAGAATACTCTATACTGTAATTTAACTAAAAGCTAAACGGTTACTAAAAAATTTCTAAAAGAAGAAAGTAAAAAAAAATCAAAACAAAATCAGCTGGTTACAATTGAATGACATGGCCAGATAGACGATGGGTGAAGACTGTAGATAAAGATGTCTGAAAAGGTAGCTGCTCCATAACCTACGTCTGATGAAAGATTGAAACTAATGAGATTGCAGGCTATGAATGACTTGTCTGCTGAAGTGACAACTCGGTGGCCCTACCTATCACCTACATAAGAAACTGGTTCCCAAAAAATCAGCAGATCAAGATTTTCAACATGGAATTTACCAAAAGATGTGTCCTCTAGGAGAGGGCGAAAAACAAGGATATACACTTAGCGTTCATTGACATAAGAAAAGCTTATGATTCGGTACCAAGAGCGAGAATATGGAAAGCAATGCAAGATATGGGAATAAAACAAAATCTCATACAAGCCATTAAGAACATGACCAAAATAAAATATCGATTAAAATGGGGAAGAGAATAATCGGAAACATAAAAACGACGAAGGGACTCCTACAAGGCTGCCCTACATCAGCGACCATATTTAAGTTATACTTAGAAAGCACCTTGAAAATGTGGAAAAAAAGTGCGAGCGCATGGGCGTACCTGTTCGAAACGACCACCTATATTCGCTAAGTTTTGCAGATGACCAAGTAATGGTTGCCCAAGACCCTGAAGATCTGAATTATATGGTTCGGAAATTGAAAGCGGCATACACCATTGCAGGACCAGAAATCAATTTCAAGAAGACATAGTACCTGACAACAGCCGAGAGTGCGGTGGAAGACTTAGAAATCGGAGATGGTGAAATCATTGTGAGAATGGAAAAGTGTATCTTAACGAAAGATGCAACGGCGGAAAAAGAAATACGGCAGAGATTGGGGCAAACGTGAACGGCAATAAGCAAATTAAATTCCGTCCTCTGGAACCGACACATAAATATGAAAACAAAAATCCAAATATACCTATAAAACACTAATACGAAGCATGACGACACATGGAGCATTAAACTGGGCTGTAAACAAAAAAAACAAAAACAAAATAATAGCAACAGAGATGGAATGCCTTCGCAGATGCTGCAAAGTGAGTCGAATTGAAAGAAAGAGAAACAAAGAAATAAAAAAAGATCTAAGATAGAAAAAGACATCATCACATTCATAGAAGAAAAAAGATTAAAATGGTATAGCCACATAAAGAGATCGAGCGACAACAGATGGATTAAGAAAATAACGGAATAGAGCCCGCAGAAGGAAAAGAGGACGACCTAGACGATCGTGGAGGGACGAGGTCGATGAGGCGATGAAAGCGAGAGGAATGGAAGAAGGAGATTGGAACATCAGAGAGAGATGGAAACGGCTGAGCGAAGGGAGGCGGTGAACACCGTAAAACCCAAATATATATGTATCCTCTAAACTAACTCGTACACTATTTTTTTGGGAAATGATACATTCATCATATTTAGGGGTTTTACCTTTGAAAAACCTACATAGCGCGTATACAACACAAGATCAGCTACTTTATAAACTTACGATAACTAGGCTTGTTAAAATCGAAGATTTTGAATAATTTATCTTTTTATGGGATCTTGGTGCTCGATGGGTGGGTTTACTAGGTTTTTGGAAAGGGGTAGTTTTTCTGACCTGTTTTTGAGAAAGGAATTTACTTTACTCCATCACGTCTTCCACTAATCTCTGTTGGAGTCGGGAATAGCCTTGACCGAAGAGGTCGGGATCAGGGTTGAAAAGGACCTGGGTGAAGTCGGGGACACTCTCTACAGAATCTTCATCAAGATCTACGATCTAACTTCTTAAGGTTGATTTGATGGATAATCTTTGGCAAAAGCACGCTTTGTGATTGAAAACTGTCTAGATTTATGGATTTTCAATGAATTTCCTCACTAGAAATTGATGAGTTGGAATCCTTGGGTTAATCTCATCTTGATGATTTACACTTCTTTTACTTGTCTCCAAACGTACTGGTTCTAATGAAGCTTGTAAGATGAACTGAATCCTGAATAAGCTTGTTATCTTTGGAACTGACCTCTTTTAGAAAGCTATCCAAAAAGTCAAAAAGTTTGTATTAAATTTCTCTATTAATGCAATAGTTAACCTTGACATATCCTAAGTAAAGAACGACATTTTTACTAACTTTTACCGTTACAGTTCAGATATCTTTGAAATAGAGCACAGTAAATATCGAGGCTTTTCCACCATTTTTTTGCACCAGGTGCAAAAAATAAATTGTAGGCCTGGATGTTGTAAACCGGCTTGCATCCAAAAAACCATTATGTCCTAACCTAAACTAAAAAAGAGATTTTTGAAAATGAAGCTTAACAACCTGTTGCCAAATTGAAGTTTCTACCTAACATGTCTATAACAAACGTTCTTACTGTCCTTATTCAAACCTATACATTGCCGTCGGCGGTGCCACTTCTGTTAGTTCTTTTTAAGAGTGGAGACTGATATCAATAATGTTGTTAATCCTACTGACAGTTCTCTAATAAAATAAGAAGAAGATAATAAATTTGTACACATACACGGGGTTACCTCATTGGATTCACGTGATGAATCAGAACTTCTTCACAAAAATTACGCTCTAACACTTCTAATTCTAAGAAAATAAGAAACGGGTATAAAGAAATGGAACGTTTAAGAAAATTCTGTCGTTTTGATATCTACATTCAATTTAGCAAATAATGTTATTTTTAGACCTTTCTCCTCCTTGTTTACGATATGTTGGAAACAATTAAAAAATACTGAAATGCAATAACTTGCTATTGTTACCTGTATGATATGTTCTCCTTATTGTTTTCTAAAACAGTTTATAAAGAGTATTAACAATAATTCGGATTAAAAAGTATCATGGTATACGTATCGATATCGATTTTCAGGACATCCTGTATAGATATAACTAAGGAAATTTCTTTTAAGTTTACAGTTAACAACTAGTAACGATGTAAATGAAGCAACAAGCGTGTAAGCGGAAAACGTCCGTACATAAAACAGAACTAGAAGTACCCACGTAAAATAAAGTGGCTGGTAAAAAAGTGACTTTCTAATATGAGTTACTAAAAGACCTTTTCTGAAATAAAGAGGCAAAAAAATATATAACCCTAAATTATTTTAGGAAGTAATAAAACTCATTCTATTGATTATTTACTAAAAGTTTTACGAAACTTTTCGACTTTTTCACAATAAAAAAGTTTTTATAATCTTTTAAAGATACCTATACAAGCTAAGCATTATATACAGTTTTATGGTCATTCGAATCAATAAAGCTTAAAGTTACATGTCATAAGACTTTTGCACGTGTCACAAAACTTACGATATATTCGGCGCAAATAAAACTTCAATAAAATAACGAAAATGAAATGCAGCGAAAAAAGAAATCTGAAAAGTCAGTAGTTCCTTTTAATGGGCGTTAACGGATTTTTACGGTTGCTTGCTGAGCAAATGTCCCCCGACCTGTCACAAGACGGTTGCTTGTGTCATAAAATGTACTCCTACTACTACTACCGACCAAGAGTTATCACAAACTTGAGGCGAAGGAACTCTGAGATAGCAGCCCCTTTACTACAGGGGAAAAACTCATCGCAGGCGCCGCCGCTTGCGATTCCCCGAGTTTTTTTTTATAGTAGCTGTTTATACTTTTCTGTGTTGGACTTTTCTTTTATATATTCGCGGGAATTTTAGATTTAAGAATCTTGTATTTAGCATTTCTCTTAGGAAATTGTCTCGTTGCTTTTTAAATGTTTCATTTCACTGCTGTTTTGAAAAAATTAGTATTCAAGGCACACATTAAACAGGGATTCTATTTACATTTGTATTCTTTATAAAACGTTTTATACTTTTTTGCAACTGAAAGCGTTTTCTAAATTTACATTCCTTTTTTTTGACAGTCTTACGTTAGTTAGTTCATGCAGTTAAATATTTAATTTATTTCATGATTATTGTCGTATTTAACATGCTTTCACAGGGGTTAAGTAACCATCGGCGACGCATTTTTTGTTTCCAACTTTAACCTTACAAACAAAAGATCGTTAGGGTTGTTTTTTTGGAAGTAATAAAGAGGGTTAAATGACCATACGTTATCACCCTGACGTATCAAAAGTAGTATGTTATCATGAGCAATTACCATAAAAAACACAATTTCAAGACCACATTTTTACATTTCAACTGATAAGCAAATGTTAAGTGTTTTAAAGATTCCAGAAGTTTCAAAACGGTAATCAGAGAACAGAATATTTAGAAATATATTGTTAATATGTATCTTTGATTAGAATTGAGCGATTTTATATTATACAAGGATCTTTCAAAACGTTTTTTGGAATTTTGGCTAATAACAATAACAATAATATTTTGAAACTTGGGGTTATTAAAAATCTTTTTAAAAAGTGAAACAGGAATTTCGAGAAATTGAAAATCGTTCATTATTCAAAATTAGCCATCAAAAGAATTTGTTGGAATTTTAGAAAAAATGTGAAACCGCCACCATACAAATCTGTATTGTAACTCCGCCCATATTTTTGTATCGTCTGACCAGTCAACATCTTGGTCTCGAATCCTACACAAAAAACAATACTTCCCTTGCCTGTACCCATGTCCAGAATAGAGTTACAGGAAAAATAAACTTGATTCATTCATTCATTCTAAAACGGTGCACAATCTTCCATTCAATAAAGAATTTGTTATAGCAGCAAAGACGCAACTGAAGTCATTCTATTGTCATGGCCAATGTTCAAGTCAGAAACGGAGAACTACCTAGAATTGCAGATCCACTAGTTATAGGATATAAACAATTTTTACATTACATTCGTCAAAACTTTGTGATATTAACAAGAAGCTGCAGACACAAAGTTTTCCACCTGAATTTCGTTAAACAAGCAATTCTAAATCGACACAGTTTTATTATTTATAAATTAATAGTCTTTTTAGCTTTTATAGCAGTAAACCAGATTTAATGGAACACAAAATAGTTCAATTTTGTTGAACTGACATACAACAGTAGATGTGATGCACTCTAGCCCTGAGGCTGATTTCTAATTTCAACTTCCCCAACATTCAAATTGCGTCACATATTTTGAAAATTCCCGTAATATTTTTAAAATTTTCAAAACTGACGATAATTAATTAAATCCTAGTTTTCTCTGACGTCACAAATTCCCGTCCTAATGGACGCACGTTTGCTGGATATATCAAGCTGCAGAGTCTGATGAAAACATATTTTGATGACAAACACCGTTATTTGTGAAGTAAATAGGCGCGCTTTCGTCGAGTTGTAAAATTTCAACCTTCAGGTAGCGTCACATATTCCTAAACATTTTCAAATTTTCGAAATAAGTAAATTAGAGTTTTTGCTATAACATTATATTTCTGGGGCAATGAGTTTATAATTTCTAAGTATTTCCCAAATCTTCAATGCGTTTTTAAAACTTTTTCTGGCTTTTATCATTTTAATTAACTTTCTAGAACTCACATAGGTACGGCAAAGTATTTCATTCAAGACATTACGTTAATTTTCTTTATTTATTCTTTAATACCTAATTATAATTGATTGCTTAAACTATAAAATATAATAAATTCGAAAGTTTTTGAAATTCTTATTTATGCTTATTGCATTTTTAAAAATTCTTCTGTTTTTTGTCATTTTAATTAACTTTCCAGAAATCACATAGGTCCCTAGTAGCACAATAAGGTAGGAACTGTATAGGTTGCCGAGTCCGTTACGACTAGGGAATGAAACGCTAATTCTAGGTCTAAACTGTGTAGGCATCGTGGTCAGATCTGGTGTAGGAACCGTTTAGTATCTGTATGGCATAGCATAGTATAGCTCATACAGTTTCTGTGCCGTACAACCGCATCAATCCGAGTCAGCTATAGCGCCATCGTTTGGAGACATACGAAATCAAAAGTTCAGCTTGTCAACAGATGGCGTTGTTGCAAGTTTGGATTTACATTGGCATTCCTATATAGGAACTGTATGGCTAAGCGGAATTGATTTAATGCAGTTAAATAATTTTAGTATTGCAATAATTAGTGAGTTAATTGACAGATTTAATTAATATTTTGTTCTATAAACTTACCTATATCTTATTAAGCTTTTATTTGTGGTTTGATTACTTACAAATAAAGTTTTATTACTATTAAATCTATAATTTACATCTAGTAAAAGAGAAAAGATAAATTAACACAACATAAATTAAATATTTTATTATAAAATATACATAAATATTTAAATTTATTTAAAAATTAACAAACCATACTACTTACTAATAATTAAGCTTCACGTATTTACTCTTATGTACGCACATATGTACCTAAATGTAAGTTTATGCAGTTTTAAAACGCAGGTTGAGTTAGGTTTTTCAAGATAGACTGATTTACAAAAAATCCGAACACTCAAACATTTGTAATTTTTTATTTGTTAAATTTCTATCGTTAGAAACTTATTTAATTATTAAGATTTCGTTTTTAAATTCGTCCTACGTACTATTTGTTTCGCTTTTTTACCTAAATTTGATATGAATTATACATTACATATCTCCAAGTTCCATTGCAAACCACTAACATTTCCGGGGTGTCCGGATTTTTTCAACGCAGTATAGATTGTGTCCTTTTTTGTTTAAATACAACACGCACCAGATTTTAAACTTGAAACTCAAACGACTTTTCTAACAATTTGTCAAGATACCAATATCACCGCACTCAGCACTAGTTTAAGCATCTCTCGGTCTGTGGTCGCCTTAAATAAATTTCCCATGAACCATATCTGAAATAAAATTATTAAAAGCTTTTAAAAACTTAGTGATGAGTAGTGTTACTAATATACAATATTTGTAATGTTAAACGAACAATTACAAAGCAACTGCTACGTATTTTTATGAATTTAAGCATTAAAAATAAAACTAATATTCATAATATTCCAAAAGACAACTTACCTCTATGAAGGCTTAAATCTGCCTGAAAACATTTTACCCCTTATAGTGTCATTATCCAGGGTCGCTCATTTACCTGTATCTAACGGTTTTTCTCCAGCACAAGATCGATAGAAGTGTAGAATATTTTTTAAATTACGAAAATGAACAACAAAAACCCGCATATAACAGGCGTATAGCTAAAGGGGTCTAAATGTGACACATTACTGTGTTTTTGCCCCCTCAGACGATAATAATAATTATTCGGATTTAAATTCATACTGAAATCATTAACTGATCATTTTAAAAGTTATAGAAAAACGTAATTGACTAGATTTTTATTGCTTTACTGCTTTCTCTTTTACCTATGTCTCATTTGAATTGCAATATTAACTCTACTGTCAAATGGTAACACATTTTTCCCTTTTTTTTGATTAGACGAGATATATTATATCACTCATTTTAAATTTTTTAAAGTTTGATCAGCTTCAAATATTATAGAATTCTCGGTAGTGTACGAAACTTCACAATTTTTTGAATGTTTGCAGCAGTAGTAGTAATACATTGTTTAATTAGTTTTTGTATAAAAAATCACTCGAGGCTTTAAATGAAAAATGCGATAACTTTATTATCGAATAAATTGAGGCAAGGACTTTTGTTTCTTGGGAAATTAGATTTATAATAATAACAGGGATTAAATTAATATGAACAGATACTTTATAATAGTTCATTTTACTTTGTTTCATAACTTACGTAACTATGAATAAAGATGCTTCAATCTTTATTGGTGTTTTAATTTAGATTAATAAATATTTTTTAGAAACTTTTTTGAAAGTCCTCCTTCGTTAGTAATTTGCTTCTGATAGGATTTAAATTTCTGAGTTGGTGCCTTTTTTGCGCATTGTACATATTATAATACTTAGTTATTATTGCAACTTCAAATGTGTTAATTGTTTCATAAAACAGAAACAGTATTAAGAGCTCAACAAACAAAGCATCTTAAAATTAATTTTCATATTGACAAACTATATAGTTCCTAAATCGTCAAGTTAATATGCACTAATGTTGTTTTAAGAGTTATTAACCGGTTAGTAACGCTACAGTCATCCTAATATTAGGTTCTGTATTGGAAATCGACGCATTTCCTATACGGCCAAGACAGCGCTAATACTGAGTTGTTTTGAGGATTAGTAACGATGCCGTATATGCGTCTAGCTAACTAAGTTGGTCTCGACCGAACAGTTACCGCATAGGACCTGAACAGATTTCTCTGTGCTGGTTATAGCACGAGTAACTGCATAGTTTCTGTAAGGTTCTTGGACGGTTCCGACTTTTGTGCTACTAGGAGTAGGGCAAAGTATTTTATTCAAAACATCACGTTAGTTTTCTTCTAATAGTTTTATCATTTTTATAAATATGATCTACCTATAATTAATTACAATTGACTGCGTAAACTATAAAATGAAACAAATTCAAAATTTGGTAAAGTTCGAATGTTCAATGCTTCGGAATTTAAAAATCCCGTCTTCATGCTTGTACGACATTCGCACTCTACACCTTAATCTTTAGAATAAATAGAAATAATCTAGACAGCGTTGGCATGTCCATACCTTGTGTCCTCTAGCAGACGCTTGTTTTGTATATGAGTCGGCTTAAGTTTTTAATCCAACACCAGTGGTATTTAATTTCTTCTGCATCATCATAAGTATCTTGGATAACTAGTAAGTTAACATTGCGATTTAGCGTCTGCTTAATTATTTTCACTGACGCTACTATGGATCCTTAATTGGTTTTTTCGAGCATAAAAACATTTAGGTTCTAGTGCATCATAAGTAGTTAGTACATAATGGTGTTCTCAGTCCAGAAATACTTTATTGTACTAGTCCATAAAAATAAAGTAAATTGGACTCTACTATTAATGTCAGATAATACGTGAAAACAAAGCAATCCTGCCATTTTTCATTTCATAGAAAATATAAAAGTAGGAATTTTCCAAGAAAGCAATCACAAACTATTACATTTAACTTAAAATTGGATGGAATCTCTACTAAATTTTACAATTCAACGAACATGCGCCCATTCGAACGGAAATTTGTGACGTCAGGGAAAACTCCGCAGGAATTTAATTAATTATCGCCAGCTTTAAAAAATTTGAAAATATTTAGGAATTTCCAAAATATGTGACGTAATCTGAAGTTTGAGGAAATTGAAATTAGAAATCAGCCTCAGGGTTAAAAATCAACCTCGGGGAAAAATCAATTAGTAATGCATCACATCTACTTACAACAGTAATCGCACTCTTGAAGTCAGTCATTTCAGAGATCAAAACAAAACTCGCCTTTGATTTGTGCATTTAGCTGTCTGTTCTCAACGTCGGCACTTTCTTGATGCAAGCTGTCTAAACATTTCAAACAAAAAAAAACGACTTCATCATGACCCGAACTACATTTATACTATAGTTTAGTCTAAATTTCTTTTAATAACTAATCATGCACACGTCACTTTCTGTAAAAAGTAATAGTATGCTTTATTTTCTTAAATAATTCTGACCAATCGTTGAGTATCATTAACTTCAATAGCCAAAGTTTCTACGGAAACGCAACTAAGCAATAACAATAAAAATTTCAAGTAGAAACGTCTTCAGACTCTTTGACATATTAAATTAGATTTTTTTTTTTCTCAAAGACACTTTTAAAAGACTAACTATTGACGATAAAGGTTACTTGAAAAGTGGTTTTGTTAATATGCACCGAGACTAAACACCAACAAGAAGGCAGTTACACTATCCTACTTACAACCCAAGACGAAAGGATAACAAATATACATTACTGGGCGGGGGGGGGGGGTTAACAGAATGTAGTAGAAGAATCAAAAACACAATTTGTCTATGATAAAATAGAATCGTGCATTGCATGCTAGTATAGATTTCAAAATCCCAAATTTTGATAAGGATCTTACTCTTTATATAATTAACCATGTGCTAGAACCTGCGCAAAAGTATGTTTAAAGATATTTTAATTTTTTTAAATAACGCTTTAAGATATTAAGGATGTGAATGAATCGGTTATTGTTGAAAGGGGCCACGCGACATTTTCTAAGTTTTGAGAAAAGAGCAAAAAACTGTTTAAAACCTATTTAATTTTCTTTTTTGGATATTTGCTATTAAAAACATTTAATAAATTAGATCTAGTAAAAAAGTTCAAAGACTATGTTTTGGTGTTTGTATTTTTAATTTTTTTTAATGGTGCTTAGTTCCTTTCAACAATTTACGTGAAATATTAGAAGAACTACCCTGAAAAACAAACTTTATTAAAGAGTATTTTTAGAACATTTTATAAAAACTAACAAATATATGTAAAGTAAGCTAGAAATTAATTTGTGGGTTTTTTAAATGACCAGTTTTCAATAATGTTTTGGTAAAACGGCGTTTTCTCTTCTGGAATAACTTTCAAGGTGCGTTCCAAGTGACCAATTCTCGTTTCTACTATTGGTAGCTTTTCCTTATATGCCTTCTTTGCCTACTGCTTTCGATTCATGATTTTTAGGCATATTTAGTTGAAAAGTATGATTAGTAAAGAACTATTAATTATGATTAATGAATGGAGATGCAACACACCCAATTTTAGAAGTTTCGTGTATGAAGTAGTGAAATTGTAAAACTTTAAAAGCTTTGTTTTTCATTTCTTGCTACATTTCTTTGATTTTGAAATTTTGTTTGCAAAACCTTGCCCACCAATTTTTTAATTCCAGTACATTCTTGTTTTGAACTTTCATCGGAGTAAACTTATTTCTGGCACTGGCTATAACAATCAGCTCTATATATTTGTGCATAGAAAATACTCTATTATGTTGCCTTAACCGTTCTTTAATAAGGCCAAAATTCCTGTCACAGGGTAGGAAGGAATGCCCTCTGATAGGGTAGATCTGTTCTACCTTTTTAAACCTTGTTTCAGCTAACGCCATGCACATTCTGATCACCGTATCATTTTTGTTTCGTTCAGGCAGTTGTCACAAAATAAATGTAGTTTGATGTAGTGCAATAAAAATGAGCATACTTTCTTTGAGCCTTTACTAGCTTCTCTTTCATGAGAAATATAGAAAAAACTTTGGTCAGTTTTAAAATTGTGAATCCCAAACAGATTGACAGTGAGTTGCGTCAAATAAGAGTCTTGTACGGGTATATTTCTGGGAGATGTACGTTCTGCATGAAATCAAACGCTGGTGCTGAAGCATTATTTTGGGCCTTGGAACGAGTTTCAGCTTCGTTAAGAAATAAATAAATTTTTTTTGCTCTACGTTTATGTACCATTAATTCAGTGCATGCGATTTGTTTTGCTGCATCACCAAGCAATGGGTTTTTTATTTTCATACCCAGCTCTTTGCATTTACAGCACGTATCCACCTGAGGCCGGCCAAAACGGTAATTGAAAAGATTCCGGAAATATTTCAAGCACTAATCATATTTCATTGTTGAACTAGGAGGTTTCTTTTTAAACAACGCGTACATAAGTTTGACGTTCAATCTAGCATCAAGATAGGAAACTGCTTCCACCGTGTAATGTGCCTGTTTTATGGAGAACGACTCAGCATGCTGTCATATTAGAATATTTTGTTGTTCTGGAATCGCATGGGTCTTAGGATTGTGACCTCTCTTATCACGAGGTGTTTCATGTTTTGAAAAAAAAATTTTTAATTCTTTGTAGCTTGTTTTGGGAAGTTGCATATATACTTGAAAAAGTTTTTTGACAAACTCGAACTCGTCTATCGCCAATAACAAGAAAGTGAAAGTAGGTACAGGTCTATAAAATGTTGAAAGGGTACAAGCGACGTCGCTTGTACTCTTTCAACATCAAACGGTGTGAATAGGTTAATATTGCCAAATTACGCAGAAAACTAAAAACCACAGAAAATGTCGCTTGACCCCTTTCAACAATAACCGATTCAAATACTTTTGGGGCATAAACTAGGATTATACGAAGGTGGCTGAGTTAGTGAAATTAGAGAAAGAAATGAGAATTTTATGTTAAGAACGCACTACTACAGAATCAATGTGTTCTGTTGAAATAATCACATTGTTATATTTTGCTAAAAGATTGAACGTGAATTTGTCAATCGTAGAATGATGTTAATTTTTAGTTGATGTAACAATGTATTGACGTATCTTCAATGTTTAAGTTGCAACAGTCATCGATTCCCGCGACGCTTAGACTTTGACGGACACGTTGATTCTTCACACACGTCATTTCAACGTAAGTAGGTTGGGTGCTGTAGGTATTTTAAAATGAACAATCCACTACTTTATTTGATGAAGGTCATTTACAAAACTACTTTATTTATGGGTTTTCTTGGCATCTTCACTCCATCAATTCGTGTTTGGCTTTATAAAATCTTACTGAAAAGCAAGAGATAGTTTTTACAACATACGAGCAAGGTTTTCGATTAAGAAATGTATTTGCTTTTGTTCACCCAAAGTGATGAAACCTTTTTTATACAATCTTGATAAAGTAACAGATTCTAAAGTTTTGCTCTTACCCTACAATTGATCTTATTATTTTTTCCAAACTGTTTTAGTACAATAATAATAATAATGAAAGATCATTTACTTCCCATAGAATAAAAATTACATTTACAGGAAATGCTAGAAAATAAAAGAAGGTGCCGTAATTATAGTTGGTTTTTTTCTCTTTTTGCACAATACCTGTCAATGCCAAGATTTCCTAATTTATGCTAGCTAGAAATAAAATTTCCCCTTATAGAAAAACAACAACAATAAGAATGACTAAGCAACTGCATGTTTTGCTAGATTTAGAGAACTTTGACAGGCATTATAGGGAAAAAAAAAGAAATCAGTAAAAGGCATACAAACAGAATATCAAGAGCAGCCGGAAGTTTTAATCATTGCTACAGTAGGAGAATTCAAACAAATTTGTTCTAGGACAATTATAAGTTAGAATACATCAATTATGTTTTCGCAAGTCAGGCGTACGATTGCTAAGTTTAGGTAACAAGTTTGGAGAGAATAAAGAAAAATGAAACAAATTGATGTTGCACGAGAAGAGAAGAGTAGTCCAAATGAGTATGAAAATCGGAAAACTTCAAATAACAGTAACTTAAGAATTTCCCCTGAATGACTTCTACCCCCAAACTATTGCACATATAGAAAGGGTCCCAAATAATGCAACCGTATTTCGATTTCGATGTAACTAAAGAGTAATAAAGTATAAATAGTGCCTGAATATTATTAAATGGTCTAGTGTTACAAATTAAAAGATCAAGTTGTCTTGCAGCAGAATTAATTATATAGTCAAAGCGTTTGCTGAACCTGAAGACCGTGTCGAAGCAGATACCCAGGTCAGTGTAATTATTTACACGATTTAAATGTGATATTGTCTATGTTGTAATTAAAAGTAATTAACATTCTGCGAAAAGGATGATCGATTATAGATTCGTTCTAAATCATATTGTATATAGTGACAATCCGCTTCTGATGAGATTACCTAAATATCTTAAGATCATTCGCATAATTTTTAGCTTGTGGAAATTTAACTAGGTCCGTTCGATTATTAAAAAATATAACAAACGGAAAAATATACGGTACCCCCGAAAA
>VTPC01007864.1:0-20985 GCA_011009095.1 Ignelater luminosus
TGAGATTTCAATTTTTCTTATAAAATTAAAAATTTGATACATGCATTCTTTTTGTTTTTTTTTCTTATGTTTCTTTTTTTCAGTTTTTTATTGCTACTATGCAACAGTAGCTGGCGCCCAACCTTTTAATTATTTCTTTTCGTCGTGCAGTACTTGGGTGCTTCAACCGTCGAAGCGAAAGACATTGAGCTAGTTGGCGGGTCCTTGTGGCATTTTCAGAATTATTTATTTTAAATCATTTTTTATCACTCAGTACGCCACAAGTGTTATTTGAATCTTAACCCGTGTTCATCTTTTCATCTTTTTATCCCTCTATATTTCAGATTGGTTTTTTTTATATTTTTAAACATCCGTGTATGGTCTACACAATTTAGGTTAAATAAAAAGACAAAACTATTTTATTTGTTTTTAAACAATATATTGAATGGAATGTATTACATATTGTTGTAGATATGCATATTAGAGGGGTTCTCCTACTGGTCTAATCATTAACTCATGGTCCTACAAAATAAATTTTCTTTAGAATACTGCTAAGCCTGACATTACATAGTCATACTTGAACATGTGGAGGTGTTGCTAACACGTACAATACGCCATCAGCAATGTCGCTTGCTTGCAAACTAGGAAGTTCTTGTACCATTTCTTTCAATTCTGGAGGTGGTGATGTTCTACTTCCTGTAAAGCATGCATCTACGAATTCTGTTGTTACGACTCCCGGACTAACACTCTGCAAAATTTAACAGTGTAATCACTATAAAAATAGTAAACAAGGAATTGTTCGTCTAACATATTTTACTGTCACATTATGTTGATAGAGTTATTTAATACAATGCTCATTCTATTATTAAGAATTTTTTCGAGAACTGCATCAAGACGTCTATCATTGGACGGAAATGTATTGGTAGAAATGCTTATTTTCACAGTAATAATCGATTACTTACGGTGACTTTGATTTTGCTTCCAATGGAATTTAACTCCTGTCGTAGAGTTTCCGTCAGTGCAGTTACAGCGTGCTTGGATGCTGGATAAACATTCGCATTAGGAAGATTTGGTATGTAATGACCCCCAACGCTGTTTATATGAATGATATGACCAGCTACTTTGTTTTTCCGCATATTCTTTACGGCTTCTCTTGTTGCGATACACAAACCGAGGACGTTGGTATCAAAAATTTATTTCCATAATTGACTGTCTCCGTCAGTTAAGTTTGTTGCTTTAGTAAAACCTGCATTGTTAACAAGAATATGTACTGGTCCTAAATTATCTTTCACCCATTGAAATGCTTTGAGAATATCTTCTTTTTTGGCCATATCAGTTTGACATGCATACAACTTTCCCTTGTTGCTTTCTAGCTTCTTTGAGAGTTCTTTCAATTTTTCTTTGCGACGCGCCAAACCCACAACCTAAAATCAAATTAAATTCAATTTAATAAACTCGAAGAACAACGCGGTTGATAACATTTTCGAGAGCTGCCGTTTCAATTTGGAAAATTTAATTTGACAAACTTCAGATTTATTTTATAAATGTGTGAAGCATATTATACTTTTTCGTTCACCGTGTATCTTGTATACCAATACTTTTGGCATACTATAGAATGATAATGGGAATATAATCCAAATATACAAAAAATTTTTACCTTTAGTCCAGTTTCTACTAATTGCAGCTCCAATTCCTGCACTTGCACCCGTGACAATTGCCACCTTTCCAACCCATCTTTCCATAGAAACCACCATCTTTCTATTATAAAATATGAAGATTATTACGAAACATAAGATCGAGCAAAATTGATTTGTTGAATGGCTCTTATAATTATTTACAAGTTGTTAGTAGACCCATCAATTTTTGTGTACAATCTAAACAAATGTGAATTGAAACAAATCCTGACACGATCGTAATTAATAAGGCAATTATAAACAAAATTATAAAACATAGTTGCTTGATTAGCACGTGACCGACACATTGACGGGTCGCATCAAGCAACTGTGCTTTATAATTTCTCTATCAAACTTGAATGAGGAAATAATAGACTTATAATCTTCTTATTAATTACTGTTGTGCCAAGATTTGTTTCGACAGACAAGTCGTTGCTTTTTTCTCACAGTACCTACTTTAAGTTTGTTCATAAATTGGCCGGGTGTTCAGTGACGGTTAATACAGGATGTTAGTAAACTACCGACGTTAATTTTAATGGTAGATTCCTCACTGCTAATAGTGTAGATCGCGATATACGTAAACCTTCTAGAATGAAAACTAAAAACTGACCTACCACAATATCAAGGATATCATTTGTTTGAGCACTGCTGGCTGATTGTAATGACGTGTGAACAAACACTCCACAGTTCTGCGAAAAACCGCCTTTCGGCGTCTTGCTTAAGCCAGGCTTTATTGCTTAATTTTGCCAAGAAGAAAATTACAAAAGTTTTAGCATTGATGTGATCCAACTGGACACAAATAAAATTTGAGATAATTACCTTATACCTGAACGCAAGCCAAGACATCTAAAAAACTGTACCTCGCAGTTACACATCAACAATAGAGTCGCACGAAAAACTAAAATTACTAATTTCATAATAATAAATAGTTAAACAAAAATAAATGCAGGAACTAAAAATAACAACAATAATCAACGCAAACTAAATCCAAATACCACAAATAACGAAGACGCGCATAGAAATCTAAAATTCATTTAAAGACAGAAATTAAAAATGCAATTCTAACCCTCTAACGCGATAGTACAATCAACTGTGACCCGTTTTCACTTTACTTTACTTCAAGGGTATGAGAACACTCGATAGTATAGTACCGTTGTTTTACATTAAAAACCAAGAATTTGTCACTTGCGACCTTGCTATTATTATTTTAGTTCTTTATTGCAACGCCGTGTCCTTCGTTACAATTAGCTTCAGCAACATTTTTATGAATAGTAACGGACCTACTCGTGTATACCAGTGATGCCAAACCGTTTTCAATTACAAACTTTGACATGTTCTTGTGAGTCTATTATATGCATTTTGAGCCCATCACTGTGTAAGCAATTCTTTTTCTTCTTTTAGGTTCTACCTACTAGTTAAATTAATGTCAGTAGTTTACTAACACCCAGTATGTTAATACTAATTTCTGATTTGTCAGAGATTTATTGTTTTTGGCCTAATCCGTGTGCCATCAATCGAGCCTTGAATCTTCTCCGACCATCTAACATTGATTCAATATTCCCTGTTGTACCTTTAAATGATTATGATTTTTCATCAGTTAAGATATCATTGGATTTCTGATCTACATCCACTAGTTTTGACAATTTTAATGGATTTGTTTTTAATATGATTCATCTTTTTGATGAATCTTACATTTTTTGAAACAATCACTGTTTTTATTTTAATACAACACCAGAATCTTCAAGATCAACATAGGAAATATCTCGACTTATAAGGCTATCTAGGAAATGACTGAACACTTAAAAAATACATATTTAGTAGTCAATGGAAATGGATTTTTAGAGGCGTTGGCAGTACATGACAGTCTAAGAAATGATTAGTTATGTGAAAGAACAAATATGGATACCACAATAATTGATACAATTGAAGCCAAAACTTTAAGATGGTATGATGATGTGATGAAGATAAATGGCCAAAGAAAATAATAAAGGAGATGATAGCGTTTTAGACAAACATAAAAAATGAAGTTACAAATGCAATTAATAAACCTACAAGATGAAGATTGCAGAGATAGTAACTGAGAGGCGAGAAACGATTGCTCTTCATTTGTTGTTATATCTAACAAAAATGGCTTGAAAGGGCTTTACATTAGGTTTGCGTCAGCAGAAACCTAAACTAGGAAATTCAATTAAAACATAACGAACAAAGGTGAATAATCTTCCTGCTTATCATACAGCAAGTTACAAGGAGTTTTAATTTTTTTTGCCCAAAAGCAAATATTTGATTATTTCCATCATCGACCTTTCTCTCGCTCAAACTCCATTGTGAAGGAAGGAATAAAGTATAATACGCCATTTTGATTAGTTAAATATTGATTTATGTAAAGTGTTCTTTCTGTATATTTGCTATACAGGGTGTTAAAACAGGTGTTGGCCATTTAATTGTTGAAATAGAGAGCTTTATTTATTTCAACATAGTTTATTGAAAATAACATAAAATTTATTAAAAATAAAAAAAGTAGTAATAGTTCCATACAACACATAAAAAGCTATTGTTGGAGTAATGAAAGGTAACCGTTCAATTTGCTAGTCTCAACTCAATAAAATATACAACCAAGAACCGAGAGAAACAATATTAGGGTTATTAGTGGAAGTCTGTAACGCTACATTTTTGCTTTCGTTCTAATGGTAGTGCATGAATTGCTTATTTTCTGATCTGACATAAGCTTGGAATTTTGAATTTATTCTCTGCTTGACTCCCAGTCTGGTTTGGCGTCTGACTCTCCAGACTTCTAGTCCTACTCTATATACGTGGAACTTTTACTAAATATTATCGGACTTATAAAAGCTCACTTTAGCTTGCAAATCAGTAGCTCAAAACGGATGTATGTGGTAGAACAAAATGAAGCAAAGTTTACTCTAAAATTAGCTTATATACATCCATCTATGCTAGACTACTTTTAACGATTTAATTTTTAGCCGATCTTTTAGTAGAATAATTTGTGTTTTAAAAAACACAGTTTTACACGACAAATTTACTGATGTAATATTTAAAATTATGTGTTGTTTTATTACAAGCTCAAGTGATACTTTTTGTAGCGAGTCTCTAAGGTTTGACAACTGTACAGACTAGCTACAGCCAATTAACTGCATTGAATGGGCCAAATTTGTGATGTATCGGCAGAATATCAGCGCTACAGTGTGCTATAAGGCTCATTCCTGTGACAAGAACGTACTCTAACCTATTTGCCTGATATTTTTCTGGGTATATGATTTCTGGTTTGTTGAAGGAAATCTATTTCATAATCTTAGACTGAAACTAATACTATCTAGGCATTTTTGGGCAATCTTCAAAATGGTTTAACTAAAAGCCATGAAAAGTATTTCTACAAAGTTTTATTAAATTCTACTCATCCTTTTGCAAAACGTAGAACTCCAAACTTAAAACACTTGTTTCTGAATTTCTAAATTATTTAGTTTTAGAAATTTCTGCATTGTGTTTTGCTTTCATTTTACATAATTCAAGAAAACAAGAACAAAACTATTATTGTTTATTGAGCAAAACATTGCTATGTACATATTAGAAAGGTTCTCCGACTGGTCTGATCATTAACTCGTGAACCTGCAAAATAAATTACATTCTTATGCTTTATAATAATGCTAAGCTTAATATTATTCATAATCATACTTGAACATGTGGAGGTGTTGCTAACACGTACAACACGCCATCAGCAATGTCGCTTGCTTGCAAACCAGGAAGTGTTTGTAGCAGTTCCTTTAAGGCTGGAGTTGGCGATGTTCCACTCCCTTTATAGGCTGCGTCTACAAACTCAGTGTTTACAAAACCCGGACTAACGCTCTGCAAATTTAACAACATGATTCCTATCAAAATAGTGAACAGAGCGTTGTTGGTCTAAAGTACTTTATTACTTTTTAACAAATTCATATATTAGTCTCGGAAAACAGTACATCATTATTACCAAATTTTCTAATGTTGAATGCAGATTTAGTGACAGATTAAAAACAAACAAAATATATTAGTTGAAATATCAATTTATACAGTAGCAATCAAAACGTTACTTACAGTAATTTTAATTTTGCTTCCAATGGAATTTAACTCCTGTCGTAGAGTTTCCGTCAATGCAGTTACAGCGTGTTTGGACGCTGGATAAACCGACGAATGAGGAAGATTTGGTACGTAATGACCTACAACGCTGTTTATGTGAATAATATGACCTGTTACGTTGTTTTCCCGCATATGCTTTATGGCTTCTCTTGTTGCGATACACAAACCAAGGACGTTGGTATCAAAAACTTCTTTCCACAATTGGCTATCTGCTTCAGTTAAGTTTGCGTCTCTTGTAAAATCTGCACTGTTAACAAGAATATGTACTGGTCCTAAACTATCTTTCACCCATTGAAATGCTTTGAGAATATCTTCTTCCTTGGCCATATCAGTTTGATATGCATACAACTTTCCCTTTTTGCCTTCTAGCTTCTTTGACAGTTCTTGTATTTTTTCTTTGCGACGTGCCAAACCCACAACCTAGAGTCAAATTAGATGTAATGTGGTAAGTAATTTAGATATTGAAGATTTTTATTTTCAAGAATTGGAGTTTTAATTTTGACAGGTAACTTGCCAAATCTCATTTTCACTATCTTATATATAAAACTTGTTACCTTAAGACCGGCCTCGACTAATTGCTCCGCAATTGCAGCTCCAATTCCTGCACTTGCACCAGTGACAATTGCCACCTTTCCGACCCATCTTTCCATGGAAATCACCATTTTGCTGTAAGGAAATATAAAGATTAATGCGAAATGAACGATTTAGGGACATTAAACTGCAGAATAGCTTATCATTATTTACAGTTGTTTTAAGCAATGCATAGGAATGATCTCCACTTTAGAGATTTTTTAGCCAATGTTTTTCTAACATCTTTTACATGCTGTTCCAACAAAATTAAAACAAATTCTTGGGGTATTTTTCTTTATTTTCAAACAAATGTGTTTTTTTACCCAAAAGAAATAAGAAATAATTGTTTTTTCCCTTAATATTGTCTCTTAGATCGAATTTGTTTTTGGAATGTTGTGCATTGAGATACATACATATTGTGATGATATTAAAAATGTAGTGATATTTGAAAATGATAAAAAAAAGAGAGTATAAAAAAAATTTTGTTTTTTGTTTTGATAAAGGTAACGACAGTAAAATATAAATAAATTAATATTGTCAAGAAAATAGCGTTTTAATAAAAAAATTAAAAACCACACGAAGAAAAATAAGGACCCTGAGAAAAAGAGCTCTCCATATCATAACAATATGTAACTCAACACCCGACTCCTATGCAAACAGGAATGCAAGCGTTCTCACATTGTCAATCAAGATAAATTAGTCCGAACGTAAAATTCATTTCCGCGCATGATGACGTAATGCTCTTTACGTTTTGAGAACGGTGGTCAAAACAAAATGTAAATTATCAGTTATGTACTTATGCACACTGTACACAGATAACATCACTTTAATGCGTTGATTTTCCGTATAATAAAATGCAAAGGTAACACTCCCGAAAACAGTTTTTCTTTATCAAGTTATCACATCTAAAATTATAACATAACGTTGCTGATTTACTATACAGGGTGTAGCAAATTGAGCTTAGCGTATATGTAGATGCTTTCATTTTTTGAAGGGATACTAAGAACATGTTTCTTTCTGTTGAAATGAAGCAAATTCACCTATTATAATTGCTTAATATAAAGATTTAGAACTGTATGTAAATACTGTAATAATTAAAATTACAACACTTGATCTTTTTGTTTTAAACACTTTAAGGATAGGACGCTAACGTCTTTATTTTGTAGAACAAAAAACATAAATCTAGAGGTATATAATTTTTTTAAATCCGTAGCACTTTTATGAATAAAATTTTTTTCAAGAAAACCGAATTATTAATTATCAAGTGGGTTTTTTTAAAAAACTGCCATCGCTACCTCATTGTTTCTATATTCTGGTTAAGTATCGGAAATTATTTCCTTTGATATCTTTGGGTTCTACAATTTCTAAAGACGATGTTTCTTTTTTAGCGAATATCTCCTAAGTCGTGCAACTTGTCGAAAAAACAAAATCTTTACCAAATTGAGCCCCAAGATAATTAACTTTTCTAATAAAATGCAAAAATTCTATTTTTGCTTGTTCTATATTAATTTATTATGAAAGAACTATACTCCATTACCATTACCTTGTATACGGAACAATAAGCTGTCACTGCACAAAAAAAATATGAATCTGGTATATAAGTAAATCAGTTACAAATTATCAATACACCAAAAACAACTTGACTTACTAATGTCCTTTAATATCTTATCAATAATTTTATAAATATTCCATTCAACGCGTTAGATAACAAACCTGCAAACTGCAAAAATCCCATATTATGTAACAGTTTACATTAAAATATGTAAAATACTAATAATAACTACCACGATAGCTCTGTCTTCAGGAGTTTGCAAAAAAAATTGGGCAGCACTTTTTTAGAAATTTTGCGATGATCAGCACAGATGGTCTCAACTTGCTCAGTAAACAGACTTATTTTTATCGAAATAGTCTCTCTATCACAATTTATGCAGAATTGTGATTTTCAAAGTAATATTTTAAAGTATTGTCCTGTACTTACTTCAGTTAAATAGTAATTGCTTTACCTTGACTCCAAAAATGATTTCTTAATTCTGCGTCAAAAAGTAAATAATGATTTTTATCACTGAGTTATTCTTGTGCACAGCCACTCCATTCTGCTGATGCGGAATAGGGATTCGTCCGCTGGTATTGGATGATATTTTCATTGAGATATTTATATTGGAACAAAACAATGTGGTAATCATAAACTAGAAAAGGAACATTGACTACTAGTATTAGGAAAACAGAAATCTTGAGAAACCCGCATTTACATAGTTAATGCAACATAATTTACTTATTCATTAATAATAATAAATAAATTAATTAATTAGTTTATACGCAATTGCAAATTGGTTAAGTTTCATTTATTGTCGGGTTTTGAAAATTTTCGGCTTACTTCGAACTGCTGTGGTGTTCGTTGAATTATCTTCGTGCAAGTCTCAATTCATTTCATAAATTATTTCGGTCATATTCGTAAGCATTATGGACACACTAGTTAGGCAAAGGAGATCCCCATCAAGGCTCGTTTGATTCGTTTTGAGGATTATTTCTGCGGAATTAAAACTAAAACTGAGACGAATAACGGCGTTCTGGAAAGTTGTGATGTGATTCAAATACGTAAAATGCTCTTCACAATACAGCCGTTATTAGATACGTTTGATCAGCTTCAATCACAAAGAGAAAATGCAAATGAGGATCCTGAAAGTGAGTCAGAGTATATAATGGAATTTGAAAAAAAATATTATAAAACTATTTCTGATGCGGAAAACATTCTAGAAAAGCTTTCTTCTCATGACAATTTCCCTGCAAAACCCAGTTCGGTTGTTTCTTGTCATCAGGTTCTCGTACGAGTACCTGTTGCGGTCACATCCGATGTAGTTAGCATTAATGCAGGTCCACAATCGTCAAATAGCACGGTTCACAAAGGTTTTGTGAAACTTCCCACTATAAATCTCCCCAATTTCAATGGAAACCCCGAAGAATGGTTAAACTTCCGAGATTTATTCATAAATCTCATACATGATGATGAAGCCCTCACTGATGTACATAAATTACATTAATTGATAGTGTAAAGAAAAATATTAGAGCTTTAGATTCGTTGGTCAATGAGGAAGATCACAGGAATGCATTCTCAATTTACTTAATTATTTCAAAGCTAGATCCGACCACAACGCGTGCGTTTGAAAATAAAAATGATTCTGATAAATTTCCTTCTTATGAAAATTCAATTAGTTTTATGGAGAAGAAAGCATCTTTATTAAAAACAATCGATGAAAGAAATAAAAAATCGCACGCAGAGCGCCTTACAGCTAAAGCGTTCGTATCAACTGTTATATCTTTTCCTCTTTGTAAAGATTCTTATGAAGGAGCGGTTAGAAAAGGTTTGCTACAATTGCTTAGCGAGGGGTCATTTCACAGGTAAATGCAAATCAAGGTTCAATTGTCAGAGGTGCAGGTCTAGACACCATACCTTGTTGCATCAAGTTGCATCGGTTTCATCAGCAGAGGCTGAGCAGGCCACTGTAAACCTTTCAGCATTCGGTTTCAATCAAACAACCGTTCTGCTATCCACCGCATTAGTGCGGACTTTAGATTCGGATGGAAATTCACACCCTGCTGGAGTCCTATTAGATTCAGCAAGTATGTCTAACTTCATTTCGGAATCATTGTGCAAAAGGCTCCAATTGAGTTGCTTCCCGGTTAATCTGCAAATTCGTGGGATCAACAGTGCTGCTACAAGCATCGAATCACGGTGCAATGTTGAAGTAATATCAAATAATTCTCGATTTCAAATGAAAAGTAGTTGCTTAGTCATTTCGCATATTACAGGTAATACTCCGGAAGCTAAAGTTGATATCACCGGGTGGGACTTGCCCGCAAATATAAATCTCACCGATAAAAAATTTAATGTTCCAGGTAAAATTGATATGTTATTTGGAGTCAGTTGCTTTTAGGGAATCGTTTGCATTGGTCAGTGGTCCTGGAAAACCCATACTGCAGAAAACTAGATTCGAATGACTTGTTAGCAAAAATGTTCAGTCCATGTCTCGTCCTTTCTCTGCGCTCTCTTGTTATTATTCCCAAACGTTACAAATCTCTAAACAGCTTAGTAAATTTCGGGAGATCAAAGAAGTCTTTGAAGCAAGGGCGTTCTCTAGAGAGGAGAATCTATGTGAAGAACATTTCTTGAAAAATCATCGACGCGACGTGAACGACAGGTTCATCGTATCAATTCCTTTAAAAGAAAGAGTTACCAAACGTGGTGATTTTTTTGAAATGGTATAAAAGCGATTTTTTAATTTAGAACACAAGTTAGAATGCGTTACCAAAGTTTTATGCGAGAATATCAATCGTTGGGCACATGTTTCCGTCTAACCCTGAATCAGTTGATGTGTTTTTCTTTCTTCCTCACCATGGGGTGCTGAAAGAGTCCTCCGTAACTACTTCCCTTCGTGTTGTATTCGACAGTTCCGCAGCTACCACAAGTGGCACTTCACTGAACAATCTCCAGATGATAGGTCCAACTATTCAATCCGACTTATTCTCAATCTTGCTGCGATTTCGAAAGCATTCTGTTTCCATTTCAGCAGATATCGAAAAAATGTATAAATACGTTCTTGCCGAACCTAACCAACGCTCGTTACAGCGTATCCTATGGCGCGACGATCCTTCCCAACCCATTCAGAGTTTTGATCTAAACACTGTAACATACGGTACGGCTTCAGCCTCATTCTTGCAATACGTTCTTTAACCCAAGTTGGCATCAGGTGTCAGGAAAACCATCCTGATATTTCCAAAGTCATCTTAGAAGACTTCTATGTCGATGACTTATTGACTGGGTCAAGTACGCGTTCTCTCTGCGAAACCCTTTCCCATGTTTTAAGTTCAGATTGTTTCAAGTTGCGCAAGTGAATTTCTAATGAGCCTACAATCTTGTCTAATTTCGATGAAGCAGACATTCATCCTAACGTTCTAAGCTTTGGTGTCGATGAGCACGCCAAAACACTAGGTTTGGCATGGTCCTTTAAAGAGAATAATTTCTTATATTCGATCAAACCTCCCTTCAACCAAAATAACCAAACTCTCTATTCTATTCAAAACATCACAGATTTTTGATCCTCTCGGACTTCTTAGTCCATGTACAATCATGGCGAGAATTCTCCTCCAGTAATTGCGGCTTAAGAAAGTGTCGTGGCATGAATTCTTATCACAAGATCTTCACAACAAATGGCTATCTTTTCATTCTGAGCTTGTGCATTTGAGCAATATTAAAATTCCCAGACATGTCGTCTGCAACAATCGAACTACATGTCTTCGCTAATGCCAGTACTCACGCGTATGGCAAAATCAGGTTTTTACGCTTTACTCACAAACTAGAGAAGCTCCTCTAAAGTCCATCACAATTCCTCGTCTAGAGTTATCAGCCGCGTTAATCCTAGCTAAGCACGCGTCTCAAGTAAGGGCCATTCAAATAAATTTTAGTGAGTGTCCTGTGGTCAGATTCGTGACCGTGACCCTTGCAAAAACCTGAAACAGACTAATTCAGGGATAAAAATAGAAAATAAAAGAATAACAAACTTGCGGTTGCATTGAAGAAACTCATTCAAGAGCGCAATTAAATAGAATTACACATTAACTATGATAAAACTAATTTAATTATATTTCAATGTCTAACAGGGAAGCGAAAGATATAAACAAACAACTTTGTAATTAAATTTATAAACAAGATCATCTATGTACTTAGGGCAACTTATATCAATAATCGAATAGGAGGAGGTGCAAAGAAGATTTTAAAAACCAATAAGTTATGATGCTTAAACCTAAACTTTAATTTAGAAACTGTGTGAGAAATTGAAGATGACACAAACAAGAATGAAGAGATCTATACTCATCTCTAAATCAAAATAAAAGGCCACAGTAGAAGATTTAGTATAACAAGGTGCAAACTCTTGAAATGGAATTGAGCTAGTCACGTTAGGCGACTAGTGCAGAGTAGATGGGCAAACGCAGTGACAAAATGGACACCACAAGATGGTAAGAGAAAATGCGCATGACCTACAAAAATAGGGACCAATAGAATGGAGAATCAAATAAGACGATAGTGGTCAGCGACAGTAAATAAAAAGAAATGAAAATCTATTATCCTGTATTCATCTTGTCTAATTATCAGTTGCTCTACCCCAAAAATGTTTTTTTAAGTTTGCGTCCAAAGCTAAATATTTATACTTGTCACACCGAACAGATGGAGTCACCACGTGCAATTCTCGTGATAGTGTCAAAAAAAAGAGAAAATTCCCTCTTGTAGACAACTTTCCAACTTAAGGAAATTTTCCTTTTTTTGGAAATAACCGTCTGTGATTACTCTATCTGTTCGGTGTGGTAGGTATAGTCATTCTTGATCACTGAGTTATTCTTTTGCTCAGCCATTTTGTTCTGTTAGGAAAAATAGGCGTTCGTTTGTATTCGATGATATTTTCATCGAGATCTAGACTCTTATTAAATTGATTTTTAACTCAACAAACTAAATTTGCTAAAAGCCTTTAAATCTTGCCTTAGAAAATGCATAAATGTATACTGTGAAAAATCAAATCGATCCATCAAACTACCAAAAATATTAACAGCAGTTTATTTCCATCACCGCTTTAACACGAATCTAATCGTAAGACTATTTTCAGCCAATTATCTAACTAACATGAAGTATTTATTTACGAATGTGCTTGTATTTCTTGTTGATTTGTAACGGAGACCTTTTCTTGATGTTTACCATCAAATTCAATGAGTAGGTATACATCTTTGTAGTATGTGATAAGGCGTATCGCACTAGAGCCTGCACTAAAGTCAATCCATCCATTGATGTTACCAAGAACAAGTAATACTTTACTCGAATTATTCTCGGATTTGTTCTCAATAACATTGGCTTTTCGTGTATTATTTGATTTCTTCTTCTATGTTTCCTTTCAATTTAGAATCCATTGTCACATTTGATGTTATCAGGTGGTTGATGTTCTCAGTCAAATTATTACAGTAAAATATCTGTTTAATTGAACACCTAACCATAAAAATATTATTTTTGTGTAACAGTGAGTCCATAATTTATTGGCAGCTAAAAATGCAAGACTAATTAAATTCTCGTATGGAATTCCTAGCGTACTTTTTATAAATAAAAGTAACTGTTTATCTGTTTTGTAAATTTCGATAAGCAGAATTGCAGTATTATCTGTGATGAGGTAAGGAAGAATATAGGTAGCACAATTTTTATTTCTAAATCTGACATTTTCCCGGAAAGATTACTTTCTATCAAAAGAACTTTCAATTTCCCATAATAAAGGGTTTTCCAATAAGAGGTGTTATTTTGATATTCAAAGAAAAGTGCCATTTTTTAATATAAATGATCGTATGTTTATTTCATTTTAAAGAGGAAGGTATGCCGTTAATAGTGGAAAATAACATCAGGCAAATGACCACCACGACCACGCTTACAGGACAATATCCTTTTCATGAAATTTTCCATAACCAAATCGCAAAGTGGCTGCCCTATGTCCTCGATAGCCTCACGAATTCCATCTTTGAGGTCTTGAATCGACGCTGGGCTGTTGGCGTAGACCTTCTCTTTCACGTGGCCCCAAAGAAAGAAGTCGCAAGGTGTTAAATCACAAGATCTCGGTGGCCAATTGTGATCACCTCTTCGAGAGATAACACGGCCCGGAAACTTTTTCCGTAAAAGATCAATGGTTTCGTTGCTTGTGTGGCACGTAGTGCCGTCTTGTTGAAAGTAAACGTTGTCCAGATCAATACAATCCAATTCCGGCCATAAAAAATCGTTAATCATCTCTCGATAGCGCAATCCAGTCACCGTAACTGTTGCTACAGCCTCATTTTCGAAAAAGTAAGGTCCAATGACTCCGCCGGACCATAAACCGCACCAAACAGTCTCACGTTGAGGATAGAGAGACTTTTCAACAATAACTCTTGGATTTTCTGAGCCCCAGATCCGACAATTTTGCTTGTTGACGAAGCCACCGAGGTGGAAATGGGCCTCATCACTCAAGATGATTTTTCGATGGAATTCTGGATCATTTTCATGCATTTCAACGACCCAATCAGCAAAGACACGACGTTGTTGATGATCGGCCGGCTTGAGTTCTTGTGTTAACTGGACTTTATAAGCCTTAAGACCCAAATCTTTATGCAAAATACGGTGTAATGACGTTTGTGGAATGGCTAATTCCAAAGAACGACGAGGAATGGACAAACCTGGGTTTTCTTTAACACTTTCGGCTACAACAGCAATATTCTCGGCTGTTCTTGAGCGACGTGCACGGGTTTTATTCTTCACATCACTAACTTGTCCCAAGAGCTCGAATTTTTTCACCAATTTCTGTATTGCGGTCCGACAAGGTGCTTCACGGTGACCCAAAAATGTTCGAGTTTTACGAACCGTCTCTGCCAAATTTTCACCATTTTTTATAGTGAATTTTAATAATTTCAATGCGTTGTTGAAGCGTGTATCGTTCCATATTTATTAATGGCGTAGTTTCTACTTGTCAAATGTCAAAAAATGATAGCTTCAAAAGTGACATCTACCGAAATAGCGGGCTATTCAAAATAACACCTCTTATTGGAAAACCCTTTATTTCAATCTGATAGTAAAACTCGCTCGCTTTGGTCTACGTATTCAAGAGGAAGCAAGAAAAGCAAAATCAACATAAAACATCTTCCGACTTCCGAAATCCCCAATTAAATCATTTGTTTATTTCTTGTGATTGTGATACTGAATGTAGGATCAGAAAACCTATTTGATGTATTATTAATTGATTTTGCACATTTAAAAAAATTGATACACAGCCTTAAATCCTTAAAAAACCGTAAGTTAATTGCCGAAGCGGGAAATAATAAAACAATACGAAATGGTTAACGGTAAATGAAGGCCAAGCAATAATAAGGATACAAAAAATGTCAACGGTTGGTTGTCTTGCGCTGTTCCTTCATTCACCGAATGAACGTTGAAAATTCGCTGCTGCCTAAAATTTTTATTAAATAAATTTTCCACTATTAAATTTTAACGTCTCATTGTGATAATTAAAAAATGATAATGTGTGATATAAAAAAATTAATATTTAATCAACAAGCATCACGTCTCACTGGGTGCATCGTGGGTTGGCCCTTCAGATCTCTGATTATTATCAATCACTAGAGAAGGCTGTATTTTAACTGTTTTTACGGTATCTATTTTGTGAAATAAAAATAATGAAAAATTGAAAAGAAATTGCTGAGTTAGCGTAAAAACCTCTTTTAATCAGAAATGTTTTTATCTACAGTTATCATGATAATGTAATTCATGTTATTTTTAATAGTCAATTTAATCTGTTTGGAACAAAAACAACCAAAGCTGACCTTAATATTCTTTGTAATTTATATTCGATGAATAGTAGCATCGAGAAATGTGATATATATCCAAAACCTACGTTGCATAATAATGACGGGGCATATGACCTTGTGATTTACTAAAATTTTACGTTGTCACGGCCTTGCAACTTAAACAAAAACTTGCAACGCCATTAATCTACTCAAACTAAAAGCTGTAAAGGAAAACAACGAAGAGTTCCATTATTAGAACGAAAAAAGTAATTGGGTATTTCGGATTAACTGTTAAGTTAAATTTGTTTCCACATAATTATAGAAAACTAAACGTAATTCGCTTGTTTCAGTTAATGAGATTCATTGAGATTAGCATAAATAGTAATTTAACTTTTTTGTTTATTTTTTACTTCAAAATTTAAATTATCATTTTTATTTTAAATGAATTTTAAGGTTTTTGATGTTAGACACGGAAATAAACTCTCTTGTGATTCATATCATTACAATATGATGAGGAGCAGAAATCGCCAAAAATGTGGATTCCAATAGTATTTCCCTATGTTCTACTGTTAATAATGTTGACACCCTGTATATGAAAAACAATTTCCAAAATTTAAATTAGAGTCCATACTCGTATACCATAAATACATAGTGTAAAAGTTAACAGCAGTATAACAATCAAAAATAGTAGGGGAGTTGGGGGTTAAGTGGACCGTATCACTAAATCATTGATTTTCATTGAAAAATTTTGCTTTCAATAAATTTGTGTTTAATATAATATTCTCATAAGCGGAAGTTGGTAATACAGCCACTACTTCATTAAAAGCATCAAAATGTTGTTTTTCCTCAGATATGATGAATTTTGTAGTTGTCACCACTCTTTTACAGAACTGCAGGATGTAGCCATCTTCTAGTGTTTCTCTTATTCTGGTTCTATAGTTTCTAGTAGAATTAGCTGTTTTTGCTGGGACTTGAACAATAATGAATTTTTCTACTGGAATGTCACCAGTTGATACTTCCGTGTCTGACTGTAAATCTTTAACTCACTCGAAAACTAAAGACTGTTCGTAGACAACTTTTGTATCAGAATCACTGCTGCTTTCTTTTGGGGACATCAACTGCCCTTTTTGTTTTTTTTTCGTTCTTGTCGCTGGTTGGTGGCTTTCTCTATCTCTTCCTTGATCGGTGTACTAGTGAAAGTGATTGATTTTTTTGCGATTACCCATTTTTGGAACTGATCATAGCTGTCCAGAAGTTTTGTTGCTGGTTACTTGATGTGAAACTGATAGTGCAGGAATGACATTTGTGGGGAATACATAGAAATCTGAAGTAGACTTTGAAGGTTCTGATGGTGTAATAGAAACGTTATGGGCAAACGTATCAACTAAATTGATCTCGGTATCTGCTGCGAAAGGCACAAAAGGTCTGTCGGTAACAACAATTCCAGCTATATCATAAATCATGAATCGTGGTACATTACTAGCATTTCCTAAAAAATGTGTTATAAAATTTGCACAAGCCGCGTTATATTTTGATTTGAAAGGTCGCTGTCACATTCAGTAGTTACTCCTTCTTATTGCTGCAGTGTGGAGGAAAAGTTAGTAACTGGATACTGCTGCTATATTAAATACTTAATAGCTTTTGCAATTGTCAAGGAATATAAGTTTCGAATGTTCTTTGGTTGGAATCTCAAGCAACACAAAATGCTTTAATACCTCTAAAAATATTTTTCCGTTTGTCCATCCAGAATCGCTGACACCTCTTTCACTTCCACTATTTTTTAAGAAAATGGGGTTTGAAATGTTTTCTTGGAAAAATAAAAACCGGTATTAGGGCTTTTCTGGTAGCTTCTACTGTAGCCACAAGTGTCACTAATAGTCCACGTTCTGCACTTATGATTTGGGAAACTTGTTTTTTACTGCTCTGGTCTAACACTTTGGGGAGTGTATGTGCCAGTTGACCAGTTTCGTCCAGAATATGAATGTCTTGCGAGTCAAATTTGAATCTTCTCTTGATTGTTGCAAAATTGTTTAAAAATGCTGCAACATTAGTTCTACTGAAACTGGTCTCCCGGTTTAACGGTGTTTGTTCTTTTTTGATCCGTTTCCCAGCTTCTCAACACTGTTTATTATTCGCAATAGCAAATTGATATGCAAGACGCCAAGCAGCTACTTTTATTGAACCGTAGTGGATATTCACTGAAGTTTTAATGTAGTCGCAGAGTAATCGTTTTTCGTCACTTGTAAAAATTCTCAGGTGCTCATTTTGTGGTCTAAAATCTACCAAATCTAGATTTTCTGTTCTTCTGCTTCTGCTCCAAGGTATTCTCGTATTTCTTACGGTTTCCCTCTCAGACATTCGTTCCTTCAAAACAGCCATAACTGCAGCTCTCAGCTCATCTCCTAAATATGACATTTGATTGTTGGTTGTTCGTAATCGATGTCTTGGCGTTTTTATCTGAAAATACGGAAGCAAGTAAGACAGGGTTAACAAAATTCCTTGGAGGCAAAAATTTAATTTTCAGTGCAATATCCGCTAGGCATTTATTTACAAAGCTTTAAACAGGATACGATCTTTAGAATGCCAACATTGTAGCAGTGAATTACTAAAATGAACAGAAAAGTTGTACGGTGGTCCTGTTAACCCCCATCTCTCTTATTAATTAGAGTTGTTCATAACAAGTATGATGCCTCCCATTTAACAGATAAAACTCATTGCAGAAAAGCTTAAAAAAATTCCTAAAATATCTACTCAATTTTGTTTGTTACGCTATACATGAATGTTTATCAGATCTTATTTGTACGGTTATCAATTAAGCTTGTTATCTTCAAGAGCTAACATACAAGTGCATGAAAGTTAAAAATTGAAATTCCTGCCAATCACAAAACATGCACTTATCGATGTGATTTTATATTAAATGAGTTTTGACGGTTCTTAGAAATCTTGCTCTACTAATAGTTGGGTTAGGCGACTATATATCATAATAATCAAAGCCATCCTGCAGTTCAGTGTTCGTATATCATTCATTCTACTCTTTTGATAATCATATTTTATTATAAAATAATGGTGATTTCAATGGAAAGATGGGTCGGAAAGGTGGCTATTGTCACAGGTGCAGGTGCAGGAATGGGAGCTGCAATTGCTGAAAAATTAGTAGAGGCTGGACTTAAAGTAAGAATCTTATTGTATCTTTCATTACATTCTTATTGTAATTATACACGCAATTCTATTAATTTACGTATTATTACACAATCCAAATAAATATTATACAGTGCTCCCCACAGCTTTTTTTCATCAATAGGATAAAGTACTATCTAAAAATATTCAATTTACTTATTGTTAGAAATTAGCCCAAAAAGATTTTTTAAGTTTTTTTTCATTCTCTTCAGATTAAGATGTACATTTACAGTAATTCTATTCTAGGTTGTAGGATTGGAGCGTCGAAAAGGAAAAATAGAAGAAGTGTCAAAAAAGCTAGAAGGAAAAAAAGGAAAGTTTTATGCACACCTAGCTGATGTTTCCAAAGAAGAAGATATTCTGAAGGCGTTTCAATGGGTGAAAGATAACTTAGGTCCAGTACATATTCTCGTTAACAACGCAGGCTTTGCTAGAGCAACAAATTTAATTGACGGAAACACTAAATTCTGGAAAGAGGTCTTTGATACCAACGTTCTTGGTTTGTGTATGGCAACAAGAGAAGCTGTAAAGGATATGAGGGCAAACAATGTGGATGGTCATATTATTCACATGAATAGCATTGCGGGTCATTATGTACCTAATATTGCTAATATGAATGTTTACGCAGCAACTAAACACGCCATAACTGCATTGACAGAAACTCTACGACAGGAGTTAAATTCTATTGGAAGCAAAATCAAAATCACAGTAAGTAAGAGATTTATTATTATCATGCAACTAATAGGTATAAGCATCTGTGAAAGATTATTAATGGGAATAAAGAACTTCATTAACAAAATCCAGCACTAGAATATTTTATATAAACGATCGATGCCTCGATTACTATCTCGATACTAATCATATTGTCAAATTTGCAGAGTATTAGTCCTGGGAGCGTAACGACAGAGTTCGTAGATTCAAGTCTCGAAGAAAGTGGACAATCACCACCTCCAGGACTGAAAGAGTTTGTACAGAATCTTCCTCATATGCAACCAAGCGACATTGCTGATGGCGTATTGTACGTATTATCAACACCTCCACATGTTCAGGTATGAATAATATCAAGTCTAGCATAGTTACAAAATACAAAAATGTAATTTATGTTTTAGGTTCATGAACTCACGATTAAACCAGTTGGAGAGCCTCATTAATATGTAGTAATTACTATACTGTTTATCTATAAAAATATGTACTATTATACTTGCTCAGTATATTATTTATGAAAATAGTATTTGCGTTTTTTTTAATTATCTCAAAACGAAGCGAAATAATTATTTTGTTTAAAATCTTGTTCCTTGTAAACGGGGGTGGGGGTGGTACATTTGCTAGAATTTGCAGTATTGTATGCTCTTTCTCATCTAAAGTCGGTCCGGCGAATCTTTTCGTTCCCGTCATCATTCATATTTGTACAAAGTAATCGGAAATACGAGTCGGAGAATTTTCTGTCCTTATTCTACAATATAATTGAATAGCCAAAAATACATTACGCATGTATTTAATTATGCCTACAACTCATGACGTAAACGAAAAGATCCGCCGGACCGACTGTATGTCAGACACTATGTACAGTGAAACCTCTTTATAACCAACAGCGTATGTGCCCAAAAAATGTTTGTAATCAGAGATGTAAAAGCTAGGAATTATATCGTTTTGAGACTTAAAAGAATGTCCTTAACACAGAGGTATTCACCATGTAAAAGTATTGTTTGAGAGAGGTTTCACTGTATTACTGTATAAACAATAGCACCAAATATTTTTTTTTTTTTATAGACCTAAAAAGATGTTACACCAAATTAACTTCAGCACTCAGGTTCTTGAGCCCATTATGCAAACTGCAATAAAAATGCTACTCAAGGAGCTAGCATCGTGCAGTTAGCTGCTTTGTAGGAGATACATTGCTGGCGTACAAGACGGTACGGCCTCCATCTAGGTTTTTTGAATATCCTCGAGTTTGAGAAGTGACACTTCGAGGTGGTGGTGCCTTTCACCATAATAAGGATGGATCCACATAGAACACTCCCACTGCAGTACCTACAAAGGCTATCTTTCTAAAGTCTTTTAGCATTGAAGTGTTTATTGAGATGAACACGGCCGATAAGAAAGCCAGTAACTATCGGTATATTTT
>VTPC01007865.1:7137-44773 GCA_011009095.1 Ignelater luminosus
ACACCAGAAGAAGCCGTGTTTTGTTTCAAAACGCATATTTCGGAGCTGCCTCAAACAGAGTGGAAAAAGTGCTTCGAAAATTGGTTCAAACGCATGGAAAAGTGTATCAACCTTAATGGAGAGTATTTTGAAAAACAATAAAACTAGTTTCGATCATAAATACTTGTTTTTTCATTGTTAGGACAGAAATATAAATAGCAACCCTCGTAGTCCAGAAAAGTTAATATCCCAATATGCGTTTTCTGTGGAACTCGTCTGCATAGCCTTAATCACGGTAATGGACTATTAAACTCAACCCAAGTAAGCCATTCTTTTCTGAATACACCTAGAAATTTAAGATAACTACCTCCAGCACTTTCTCATGATTTCTAGTTTGAGGGTCTCTCTTGTTTCATCCTTACTCTCAAAACCTTATTTAGTTTTTTCTTTCTTTGGCTGTCTTGCCTTAGTTCCTTGCTATCTGTTCAAGCAACTCCGGCCAAAGGAATGAGTTATCTAAAGAAAAACTCTTCACTATCTCCTGCGAATGCGAGTCTAATATTTTTATCGGAAGGTAATCGAGAAATGCAGACTGCATGGTTTATTCTAAAGATCAAATAGAGCTTTCTCTGAGTAAAAATAAAATCGTTCCTCAGTCGTCATCCTCTTAAGTACTACAGCACCTGAACAATATTCTGGAATCAATTTCTAGCTTACCGGTGGCGTCCAAATCCATTCCGATCACTCGTACCAAATTCTTATTGTACTTATTTGATAGAGGATATTTTTTTCTTTTCAATGATGTAAAACTTTGATACACTTGCATAAGTAAATTTTGATTAAAACGCAAAAAATTGTTTGAAAGTTTATTTCAATATTCATCTGTTACGAATTGAAAATTTTGTATAACTACACTCTACAGTTCATAGAAGGTGTTCAAAGTGTGCACCATTTACAGCTTGGTAATGATAAAGTCGTCTTTCAAATTTGTTTACTGCATTTTGAATCGTTTCTGGTGTGATAGCTCTAATCTCTGTTCTAATACGGTCTTTTAGAGTTTCAATATCTTCAGGCATATCGACATAAATCTTATTTTTGATATGGCCCCACAGAAAAAAAATCAAGCGGACTTAAATCCGGCGAGCGAGCTGGCCATTCTACTGCACCTCTTCTGCCTATCCATCGATAAAGGAAAGTATTATCAAGAAACTGTCGGACATTAATTCCGAAATGACGAGGAGCCCCGCCTTGTTGCAACCATATTCTGTTATGGGGTACATCTGGATTTAGTTCATTAGGAAATAGAACAGCTAAAGCAGGAACTAAGTCAAATTGTAAAAAATCTAGGTAAGCACCCGCTGTTAAATTACGTTCTATAAAAAAAGGTCCCAGAATTTGGGTTTCAATAATTCCTGCCCAGACATTGACTTTCTGCTGATATGGGGTGTGCCCTTCTACATACCAGCCAGGATTTAGCGAAAACCAGTAGCGCGTGTTTTGTTTGTTAATGGTACCATTCAAACAAAACGTTGCCTCATCAGTGAAGAGGATATTTTTATGGAAATTTGCATTTTCCTGAAGCCTATGTGTTATTTCTTTGCAAAATTGCAATCTTCGATCTAAATCATCTTCTAATAATTCTTGAACTATACAAGGTTTATACGGATGCCACTTCTCCTTTCTTAGAACTTCGTGTGCAGTGAATTTCTTCAAAGTATGTTCACGAGCAATTTGTCGAACAGAAACATGTGGACTTTCCACGACAGCCAACATTATATTCTCACGTTGTTTATTATTTAGAGCTTTAGGTCTGCCCGTTTTTGGACGATCTTTGACAGAACCCGTCTCATGAAATTTATGCAAAATTTTACTTACAGTAGACTGAGAAATATGGTATTCAGGGTGCACGTTATTAAACAAATTGCAAACTTCCTCCTGTGTTCTCCTTCTGTCTCCATATCCCAGCATCATTACAATTTCGATACGATGTTTTTCTGATAAATGATCCATAGCAAGTCGTATTTTTGTAACTTTGTGATCCTCACGTTAATCAAAATGCTTAAATTAATTAAACAAATATCTTTTTGCTTTAGTTCGGTTATTAACTGACATTTCTACGACGCATTCAATTGTTCAAACAAAGAAAAGTGTATCACACCGACCACAATGTGACTAGATGGTATTGAAAATTTAAAAGACCGCGTCTGGAAAGGTAAAAGATGAATAAATAAACTTTTAAGCGTTATTCAAACAATTTCTTGCGTTTTAATCAAAATTTACTTATGCAAGTGTATCAAAGTTTTACATCATTGAAAAGAGAAAAATATTCTCTATCAAATGAGTACAATAAAGGAATACCTTCCCATTAAAAAAATTGAAGCATTATTCGTTGCGCTTTTGTTTTTTTAAAAACTAGTTATTTGATATTGCCCTGTTATGTAAAACGAAACAGTAAACAAGTTTTATAGGAAACATTTTTCAATAAAATGCATATTTACTGAGATATATAAGATATTCCATACTTTTCGGACACACTGTATATGAACGATAAAGATAAATACTAATTTCATAAATACTGTTCATAAAAGAAGGCAAAGAATAAAAGATATCAGGATTCAAAACAAGATAATTACGTTATAATTCAACAATTTTATTACACAAGTAATCTTAACCGATCTTGCATCACAGTGAACGGTTCGACGGGTTTTTCACTAATATTAACTGGTGTTCTGAGGTTTTTCACCAGTACGAAGCGATAAGTGAGTAACCTTTACAACGGACTACTCTTCTCCAGACGGTTGGTGACGTGACGATAATGCAGATAGATTTCACAAGTAATTGCAAAAATTTGTTGGCAAACGGTGTGAGCTAACGATGTTTCTTCATAAAATATTAAACAAAAGGTAAAAAGGTATTTGCCATAACAGGAACTATCATTTAAAGAACGGAACCAGCTGTTAGCACAAAGCTCACTAACCTCACGGCACTTTTACACAAGTTTTAATTCACCGATATTCCATAAATATTTACAGGTATGGGCGTCCCTCTCATTCGTTCAATAACAAGATAATTTTTACTGACTTGAAAAATATCTAGGTAGAGTAAGGCAGTACAAATCTCGTGTTCAGCTCGGTAGAGATATTGCGATATTATAAAATAGATAACGATGCGGTAGTCTGAGAGTTCCTTGTGGAATTATTGGTACTTTTCGCAGCTTCCAAATTATCCCGAAAAATGCCCATAAATGATTTAGCAAAGACAGAATCCACTCGCGAGAATTACACTCAGGTTTAACTCAACCTTGTTAGAAATTAGGCTATCACTCGACTACTTCACGATAGCTCGCAAGTTCCATAAGCGAAGACACAAAAAAGCGTGTTTTTGCTTACACGGCAAACGAAGAACTCCCGGGAGTCTTCAAGCGAAAAATATCACTTCCAACCCCCCAAAAGGGTTGTACCAGCCGATAACTGGCTGTTTAACATATCGGACGATCGGATCAACCAATCAAATATTGCAGGTAGGCTGTGCTTTAGCGAGAAACTTGCATCTTGCACTCGGTAATTATAGGAAATATAAATCTTGTCTATACCAGACAAGTTGACAGAATTCTATAGCTTCAAGGCTAATAAAACCAAAATAGAATAGTCTTAAATTCTGTGAACTGAATGAAACCCGAACAATATAAAATTAGAGGCAAAATATATCTCTAATTTAATATTTAAGACAGCATTTTATAAAACAATATCAGAGAAATTTAACGCTCTCAAGTCAGGAGAAAAATTTATTATAGGCGGAAATACAAACGCAAAGCATGTCGACTGGGGATTAAGTTGAACTACCAGCAAAGAAAAAGAATTAAAACAAGCAATAATATAAGAGAAATGGGTTGCGACTTTCATTCTATTAGGGAAGTGACCTATTGGGCAACAGACCCTCAGAAAATTCCTGATTTACTAGACTTCTTTATCACAAGGAGAGTATCAGCCAATTTTATAGAGATAGAAAGTATTCTGGCTGTAGACTCTGATCAGTCGGCGGTGCTACTAACACTCATTAAGTCATCAAAATAGAGGCTAGTCCGAAAAACAATACAGCAGTTGGAAATCGAAGCTGAGAAACTTATAAAAATCATACACAGTACAACATATCAAAATACACAAAAAAAAACATACGTAACAAAAGGAAATAACTATCCCGCAGAAATAGGAACTATAGCTATGGAATCAGTCCAGAGGTCCTCAGTACAAAACCATATTGAACAACAAAAGTCAAGAACTAAAGAGAGAAATAAACAAAATAAAAGAAGACGCTTTTAACTCATATGTCAAAGATCTGTGGCCCTGCGCAGAAACTGAATACTCTTTTGTGGAAGGTTCTAAGAAAAATAAAAACATCAGTAAAATCGATACCTCTAGTAAGGAAAGCTAATGGGCAATTAGCAAGAGATAGCAAGCAAAAAGCTATTCTGTTTGCCAAGCAACTTGCTGAAACATTCCAGTCAAATTAAATTGATGTAGCAACTATCCTAGAAGAAGTGCAAAATGAGAGATCAGAAGAAATAACACCAGTAACTCCAAAAGAAGTCAACAGTGAAATCAAAAACAACATAAAGCCTAAGAGGGTATCAGGTTTTGACCTAATTACAGGACCAATCCTGAAACACTTACCCAAAAAAGGCATAATAAAGCTAACCTACATCGTCAATGCGGCGTTCAGATTAAAACATGTACGAGCAATCTGGAAAGTAAATAAGATGGTCACGTTGCCCAAACCAGGAAAGCAACCAAACCAAAAGACTAAAACAAATAGTTGAAAGAAATCTCCTAATACCAAACTTCCAATTTGGCTTTAGAGAAAAACAGTACTGTCGATCAGGTACATAGAATAACAAATATCATTGAAAAAGCCCTAGAAGAAAAACTTGTTTGTTCTGCAGTATTTCTTGATTTAGCACAAGCATTTGATAAGGTCTGACATGAAGGCCTAATAAATAAACTACATAAGATGTTACCAGTACAATATGTTCAGCTACTTAAATTTTATCTCAGTGGTTCACTATTTAAGATAAAACAAGGAGACGAATACTCAGATCTTACAGAAATTAAATCAGGGGTACCACAAGGAAGCGTGCTAGGACCCATCTTGTATCTCCTGTACACAAACGACAGACATGAAATGCAAGATATAACAGTAGCCACGTTTGCGGATGACACAGCTATTATAAGTGTAAGTAAGGATGTCAATACTGCCACGCAAAAAATACAAAATAACTGGTTGGACCAAGAAATGGAAGATCAGATTAAATGAAACGAAGTCAGTGCACTTCACTAAAAAAATTAAATAATCAACCCCCACTAAATATTAATGGAACGCAAATATTTAAAGAAGACGAGGCTAAATATCTAGGCTTCACACTTGACAAAAAACTTACATGGAAGAAACATATTGTAGAGAAAAGTACCGAATTAAAACTTAAGTTTAATCAGTACTACTGGCTACTAGGAAGAAATTCTCAACAAAATTTTGATATACAAACAAGCACTTAAACCGGTATGCCTCTATGGCATCCAACTATGGGGATGTGCAAAAGAAACGAGCATTAGCTTCATTCAAAAATTCTAGAATAGAGTATTAAAGGGCATAGTAAACGCACCATGGTACATAAGAAAATGATATTCTGCACCGAGATCTTGGGATTCCCACCGTCAAAGATGAAATCAAGAAAATAGCAGGGAAAACGAAGCTAGATTACATCTGCACACCAAAGCTGAGGTTCTACAACTACTAGAACACCAGTACCAACTAAGAAGACTAAAAAGAAAAAAGCCTCAAGACTTAGTGTAAGTGTTTTGTGCAAAAGCAGAGCAGAATGAACATAAACTATAGGGCACCAGTGAGTGGACTTTAGATTTTAAGGCACTTTTAACTTTAGAAAGAAAAATTATTGTTTGGTTTTAGACCAGTTTTAATAACAATAAAAGAAAAAAAAAAAGAGATTTCCTAATTTATGACGAGAAATAAATTTTTTTGGAAAATAACAAGATTAACTAAGCAGTACTTTCAAGTACTTACTTTGGTAGGTGCTACAGAAAAGAAAGACAATACCCTTAAAGTTAAGTTGCGAATTGTAAATCAAATACAAAACGACAATGCTTTCAGTAACCTTAGTTACAGAATCAATATTAAAACTTTATTATAAACGTCGAGTCAGTAAATTGAAAATAGTCTGGAGTATTTTTAAATTGAAATGAAAAAAATTTATAAAGTCTGTAGACCTGTAAAAAGTAGAGAAAAAAAGTTTATAACATTATTGTATTTACACATTTACTGTCTGAAGTTCTCTTGAACATTTTATATTATCCTATTGCGTCTGAATTTATGAAAATTGGATTAGAAAAGGATTTTTTTTTAAAATTCAGAATCATTAAAAGAAACGCATTAAATAATGCGATGGTTGTAACATAAAACCTTAATGCGATATTTGGGAAAAATACACGTATGGCTTATACACAGGCTGAAATAATAAAAAGAAAGCAAGGATAGGTTTAAATATACAAAGAAAATTATATTTTTTATGTAAAATAATTACTCAAGTAATTTTTTTAAGCCCATTGTTATAACACATTCCGTAATTAATGCCTAAAGCGAAAGAAATATTAAAGGAGAAAAAAATTAGCAGCATCAAGAGGAATTTACTTTTTTTGACAAAAGGCTTCACTTTAAGAGATTTCTACACGAGAGCATTATCGTGCTAGAGAAGCACGCCTGTTTTGAGTTTTCTTCCCCGTTTTTCCTTAATGGCATCACGCAGGAATCTCATTGTCGCGATATATGAATCGCCGGCAATAATTTCAACAGCAATAAGCTTTAAAAAAGAGGAAAACAAAACAGACCCACTCGCTTTACTCAATTTTCTGAAAAATATTTCGCAATTTTAAGTTCTTTTCTTCTTTTTTTAAACAAACCTAATTTAATTCTTTTTTGAAAAATGCGTTTTAGAGTTGTACAAAGCTCAGAGTATATCACGATCTCGTTGGGGATTATCTTTTGTCAGATTTTCAACATTTTTGCACTTTTATAAAGTAGATATATCTGTTGTAGTTTGAAAGCGACACATTTTTCAGTTTCGTATTTGTGTTTATTGAAACATGTAACCTTTAACAAACAACATTGTCGTTGTATATAGAAAAGTATCGCCCAACAATTGTTCTGCTATTCCTGTTCTGTAAAAATATTTCTCTGAAATCCTATAATCCTAATAGCGATTTATTTTTGCGTTACGTCGTTGTATAACAAACAATTTTGTCAATTGAGGTTTTTGTTTTTTCTCGTTCCTTTTATCAACATGGATGTTTCCATTTCATTGAATTAGAAGAATACAAATTTCTATTTATTCTCAATGTATTCTGTTGATGCGGTATGAAAACTGAATGTCTAAAAGGGATCATTGAGGTATCAGTGGTTATGGTTAATTCAAAACTCGTATGGTCCCACGGGATGTAACTGACTACGGTTAAGATACAGGTGTTTTGTAAAGTACAAAAAGAAAGTTTATTTTCGAATTGAGTTGTTTATCTTAATAGAATAACGAACTTCCAACATAAAATTAGAATTCGCTGCTGGGGGTGCAAAAGGTGTTAAGTCAAAAATACTAGTTTTGCAAAAACGTATTTTAAAATATCTGCCAATTAATATTTTAAATTCTGATATATTTTTGTTCAATTTTCTGCAGCAAACGATATTGATTGTTAACATAATAATATTGAGCAATAGATTAACCTATAAGTTAGGCGTTAAAAAAAAGTATAAAAGTTACTTTTGATTGACTTATCTCTCTTTTCACTAAAAATTGGTAGACACTTTATCACTATTTTAATGAATCACAGTTAGAAAGAAAACAACACAGTAAGTACTGTTTTATTTTATTTTTAATTGAGAAAACTCAAAGTAAACGTAAAAAACATTAACAAAAGGTAAGGTATAGGTATACAATGCCAAAAAATAAAAAAAAACTATGTCGGAAAGAGACTAAGTAGCTTCCTCTTCGTCAGAAGATGCATCTGGAAAAACATCAGGCTGATCGTTTGTTTTCAAATTATTATAGAAATCCCAGTTGCCCTGAGAAATATACGGCAGAAGCTCGATCAGATGCTTTCTCTTTTCTACATTTATTGGAACTGGTTTGTCATACGCCTTTACTGGAATAAGTGCTTTATTGTTGAAGTGGCCTCTTCTTTCCAAACTAAGAACCTTGAATTCCTCATTTTCATCTAAAAAGTTCTTGAACAAGAAACTTCTGTTACTATCCTTCATATACCGCCCACTGTATCCTGTTTGCGATTTACTAAAACTTTGGAATACAATCCAGCAAAATCAAAGAAATCTGATCTTTCCATTTCATGCACCATAAAAGGTTTCTTTTTGCCTACCAGGCGTATGAGTTGAGCCCAGTCATGAGGGATTTCGATTTTCAAGCTGCTCTTCTTTTTCTTTTTTTCAATAAGACTATGATCTGTATCACATTCCATATGTGTATGGCCAGGCAGCAAAAATTTATGATCAATAACGGCCAAACTCTTACAATTTTGTAATGCAACTAGACACACTGCTGAAATGTGACTGTTCTTGTTTTGACCTCCGCAAGAATCGGAGTACATGGTAATATGGGTAGCATTTTGATCGAGATCCTTTGTTAAGTAACGATAAAGACAGGAACCTATTTCATTCGTACCCCTTTTAGCTAAGGATTCGTACCAGATATAACAGAAAGCTTGGGTGTCGTCACAGTCATGAACTGTCCAGAGTTGACGCTTGTAAAATGTTTCACCACTTTGTAGGTCTGGAGTCGGTAGACATTGCTGCAAATCAAAGCAGATAGTTTTTTTTTAAGGATCTGACACAGAGGAATTTTTGTCGGCATTTTTACTAGTATAACCTGCATCAGCTTTTTGATGATGCTGAACCAATTCGTGATTTATTTTGGCTTTTTCGGCTTCTGCCTCAGCCATTTTTAATTGCATTTGAAGTTTATCACAGGTGCAGCAGGTATCTTTCTTAGGTTGTTTAATTTTTATATTCAAGCTACGAAATATTGCTTCGTAGGCTCTTCGATTTATAAAATCTGTTGGAAACTTTACTTTGTAGGCCTCGAATAGAGAAGTCAGAGTGTAATGCTGAGGTAAATATTTCTTAGAGGATTGTCTTCTAGTATAATGACTTGCATATGCGGGTATGGATAAAATGTGTTCTTTTGCAGTTTGTTTAGCGTCATCACTAATTTTGTTTCTGTTTTTGTGGGTCCCTCTTCCATCCAATTCTATAACTCCTGAGACATTACCAGCTCTTTTTTTCTTTATTATAATTTCGATGAATTTATTGCTTATATCAAAAGTTCTTCGGAAACAGTCTTTACATGTACGTTGCAAACAATTGTTAATTCGAAAGTAGTAGTTTACCGCTATCGTGCTTACGAATTCTAATAACTTTTTTATCTTTGAATGTAATCAAGTCACTTATATACTGCGTTCTTCTATTATAGCTGCCCATTGACCAAAACTCTTCGAATAAAGTTGCTCGAATGCTGCCATCAAACTTTTCCACACACTTATTCCTGCAATTTTTTAATTCTTTAATTCGTTTCTCTGCAACAACCTTATTTTTCTTGTTATATATATTCTTTTCCGAAATTTCTCTTTATTTTCCTTTCTTCTCTTATTTTTCTCGTGTTGTTGTTAGATCGCTTACTCTTCTTCGCTGTGTGCTTCGTACCCTCGTTTTCTGCTTTTTCTATTTCCTCTTGTTCATCTATCTGTGTGTTCATTTCAGTTTCTGTTTTCCGTTTTCTTGGAACTAGTTCTTGTGTGCCACTCTCAAGTAATGAACCGTCACTTGCGCCAGGGGAGAAATTTGGATTGCAAACATCGTCGTCGTAATCGGAACTAAGAATGTCTTGAAGTTGTGCTTGTATGTCTGTCTAAAAAACTTCCAAACTGACGATGAGATAAAAGAGTTATTAATATAAGCAGGTCGCTTACATTTTTATCATGTTAATAGAAGTAATGAGCGACTACAATTCATATTTTCTAAAAAATTTAGAAAGGGCATTTTGTATATCAAACGGGAAATGCATAAACACTTTTTAAGAGATTAAAAACGGAAAACATTCAGAAAAATTAAAGGCAATACTTACGTGTACTTTGTGGTTCTTCACTAATAACGACATTCTTTAATAAAGTAACTCCTGAATCTGAAAAAAGAGTAAAAAGCAATGCTACAGGTGTTTATTTTCATAAAATTGCAGCTAAAAAGGCAGATATAACCTCAACATGTAGAATCAGCATCGCAACAAAAGTAAAACAAACTGTTAATAAAAAAAAATGAAACATTTGACTTCTTATTATAACACTTACCACTAGTAAATGAATTTGAGCCCTTCTGAGCCATTTTCAGTATTTTCTTGCCTCTGGAACACATTTTTTCAGCAGCACCCACAACACTTTCACTCAGAGCTGAATTGAGGTTATGTATTATGAGATAAGTCAAAGCGAAAACCGTGAAAACTAAAACTTTCCGTGTAAATGGGGATAAGTCTACTTGACTCTGTATACACCCACCACATAAGTATTCGGATTTTGCGTATAGAGAGCTAACATGACATAAATTCTTTTGCGCAAATTTTTTCCATCACGCTCATGACTTAACTCACTGGTAAATTTTGTAATTCCGACTGCTTTGAGCTAATTTGACCTATATCCTTTTGCACATATAAATATGAAGCAATTTCGAGTCTAAACATGACTTACCCCGTTTTTACAAAATTATGACTTATCACCTTTTTCACCCCCAGCAGCGAATTTATCTGCGGTAAAATTTGTTAAATTTAATTGCACTATGGTTTTAAACATTCAGACAACTGACAACTCTTCTAAAATTACATATTTCGTTTCAAGTTCTAATGAAAATTGATTATAACAAGATTATTGGAACAATTTCAGCTCGTATAAGAGGCACCTCCAAGTGTGTGCAGTCGGAAAGCTTACCAAGCTCTACATGGCATGGAAAACAAAATCTTATGGGTTAGTCTGTCATCTACAACTTTGAAAAAATCAAAATATTTATGTAGAAACGTTATTTGCTCAAAAGATGAGGACAAATTTCAGTTTAAGAACTTCGAAACTTTCATTTAGCCAAAAATGTGAATTTTCAAGGTGAAAGCAGGAACGAGATAAGAGATAATTACAATTTCAAGCAAAATTACTAACTTCGATCCTTTTGGAAGCTTCTTACGGGCAAAACTGGGATTGGTGACCCATCGGTAGCGTACCCATATATAAAATCGATATGCAACCTGTAATGCTAGCCTTTATACAGTCGAAGATTGGTCATAAGCTAAGAGAACTTAGAGCACGCGATAAACGATAATAATAATACGGTAATCTTAGGGATTTCGATATTGAGAGTTTTCAAGCGTTTGCCTCTTGAGCGAGCTTGCTTAAGGTCTTTTCAAGCTCTTTAAACCATTTACTAACTTGGGTCCATACCGAGAGTTTAAATATTGTTTAAAAGTTTTAGATTTTTTGCATTTTTATAACTAAAACCTAGTTTCGAATAGAAGACCCCAGCTGATTTTCGTATCTAGGTCAGTAGGCGAGATGTTAGCCAGGGTCGAACCACAGGTTCGAATGATACACAAATAAATGAAATGAAGATTGTACTGCACTCTATGTAGATACTTACTTTTACAGATGTAAATCTTTTTGTTGATTTGCTAGTTGCTTTTTTTTCCTACTTACTTTGTAGCATTATCTCTAACTAACGTTTCTTTTTATTATTCAATTCATATGTTGACATTTTAGGCTTCTTGTGCCATTTTACCATTGAAAACCTCGCTGTAGGTATGATTTAGGTAGCAGATCTCTCTTCAGATTTACTTACGGTCGGTTTCAAGCAACAAGTTTTAGCTTTTGATCGGCTTTGATTTTCCTGATATGTTTGCTGACACCCTTCAAGTCGTCAGAGATGATGGAATAATCGATAACCTGGCGTCTTCCGTTTGCTATCATTCCTGATTTTACTTTACGCTTCTTTATTAGATTTCTTGTGAACCTTGACTGGCATGTTTCTGTTATTCTCTTCTACCAGTCTTTCCAGTTTTCCGATAGTTTCTCGATGTACCTAAGTCTATCCGTGTGTAGCCTTTTTCGATCACCCTACTTCTGACGTCGTGTCTAAGCATTTCTGGACACATTTCATTTTCGAAACACGATACTGTTTTATCTATTCTTTTAGCAATGCTTCGCTGTTTCTTTCTGCAATTTTGGCTGATCGTCGGTTATGTATTGGAGTTTTCAAGCGTTTGCCTCTTGAGCGAGCTTACTTAAAGTCTTTTCAAGCTCTTTAAACCATTTACTAACTTGGGTCCATACCGAGAGTTTAAATGTTGTTTAAAAGTTTTAGATTTTTTGCATTTTCATAACTAAAAATATCTTAAGATGTATTTGTGCCCAAAGAACATGAAGGGTTTACTCAATTTTCCTAATTTCAACCACCAATCAACTGTTTTAAAAGGATTGATGCTTAAGAAGTCTTTAACAGCTTAAATCCTAAGAAATTACTAGACTGAGCTTAACCACTGGTAGAATTTTCAAAGAATCGCCTATCTTAGATATGTCGAAGCCTAGAGAACTAAACTGCTATATTACCAATAAGCCTTTTATTTGTTGTATTTAACGGTTTTTTGAAAAGTTCTACTACACAGGCTTTTTTCATTAATTGCAACTACAGACTTAATCAATTACCAGTTTGTTTTCAAGCAAACGCAATTCACAATGAAGCAGACACATCGAGTCGTCCAAAAGATACACAAAACAAGCAAATACTGCTCTGTAGCGTTTTGGACTTATCTACAAGCTGATACTGAATTATTTGTTTTTAAATCCTACCGCGTAATACACTTTCTGATAAAATTTGAAACTGAATGCAGTAGACACTGTAGAAGCTTTATATGTAACTACTCTACGGCCCTAAAAGGCGGTTGGGCGCAATTCGCTGCTTACTGAAGAAATGATACTGATTGGCAGCAAGTTGAGTGATTTTGCAGTAGACTAGATATTGTTGGAGTAGAGCAAGAGACACGGCTGGTCACCGTCCTAAAGTTGATGATTGTGACAACTCTGAAGATTCGTTGGAAGATGGTGATGTTACAGGTGTCCGGCGCTGGTCGATGATGTTAATGACGAAGCTGATGAAGTGAACGCCAGCAAGATGGTTGTGTTATTAGATGTTAACATCAAGGGACTGAATGAAACTTTTGTTTGTGGAGTCTACTGAGAGGGTAGGGACTGAAATAGTTATGTTGGCTGTTGGAGAAATGCGGAATGGATAGTCCATAGTTTAAGGTAGGATTGTAGGTAAACAGTCTTTTCTCAGAACCACAAACCTGCACAGTTCGCGCTGCGGAAAGTTTATAGTGCAGTAACTGCCGGGAGAAGAATTTTGGGTAGCTGTGGAGAGTCATGAGGAACCGCAGACAAAAGTACCTGACTGTAGAGTTCCAAACCTCTAGAGTGACAGGCCGTTTAAAAGCGGTTAAGACAAGTTGGATATTCTACCATATTAGCATAGCAGACTTTGTCTACAATACTCCCATCCTAGCCTTTGGAAGTGACCCTACTATTGATTTGCAAATCTACTAACCAACCTAGCAATCCAAAACTGATTACAAAATGTAGAATAAAAGCTAATCAATTCAGTCGGGTTAGGTCAGATTACAGCCTACATAAAGAATGTACTACTTCTCCAAGAGAGAGATGCTAAATATCTCGATATGTATCTTCACAAGAGACTTACCTGACGTAAAAATATTTTCTCAAAACAAAAACAATCTGAAATTACTTTTAGTACTGATAAACATTTTATGTACAGGGCTAACCATAACTATAAGTTGCATGTATACATTCTAAACTTACCATTGAAATGTTTTTATTAAATGTTAAATTCTTGAAAGTCTGGATTGGTGAAGAGGGAAGGTGGAGGGAACGGTGCAACCTCCCCATCGAAAGCAAGAGCAACGCCTATTGTTCTTGCTCTTTTCTCACCTCTTTGTCATCGTTATCCCTCTTTCTTGCCTTGAACACCTGTTTCTCCCTCCCGACTCTATCACCTCGCCCAAAACTAGTTCCTTTCCACTATATAATGCTGCGTAGACTGTAGCATTTGGTGGTGTTCTTATTGTGCAATTCCTTTGCCTCGTTTTTCCCGACCCATGGAATTATTTCTGTGATTGGCTGTGAATAGCGGAGTATCAACATGAATGAAAATTGTTTAATTTGTGGTGATAGTGTAGCTGTAGAGGGCAGGTCATTTGCTTTAGGGATGTCGGTAATAAAGTTTTGAATGAAGCTTGGTATACATTGAGATGTTCCAGTGAGGAAAATCAGCGCCTGCGAGTTATTGAGACAGCTGCTGCTATAATTAAAAAAGACATACAGTCTCAGGCTTACGAGACCGACTTGTCCCCAGCAAGCGATGGTTTCCTTGATGGTGCCACAAACACTTTCTGTTTTCATGGAATCACTTTTAAGTTCTAAAAAGGGAGATAAGAGTAAGGCAAAAGAAAGTATCAATTTCCCTTGCTATCATTAACGCAGTTCGCCCTCTTTCTTTTTTCTTCAATACTCAATGCTTTGTCCTCGTTTATTCACAGCACATGTGCTTCAAAAAGCTGTTTTCAACTACGAGCAGCTCTAGGGTTCTGTTCTCCGCACCGTGATGCTCAGCTGTTGGAGTTATCAGCCGTATACCACCCACAAGAAATCATACCAGCAAGAATATTTAGTCAGCACGAGAGCTTCCTTCTGCACAACCAATAGAAAAATTGACATTGGCTCCACCTGCTGAAACCGTTGGTAAATCGGGAGTGCTTGAGCTAGAGATATATCAAAACGTTGGAAGGAACGGGTTGAAAGATATTGAAGTAAAGAACTTGAAACATTGCTAACCCCCTCCCAGTTGTTTGTTTTTTCACCCTGTCAGATGTTTTATGGGTGGCTGGAAAGTGGTTAGACGTTGAGAGAATTCCTCAATGGATGGGTTATGTGCGAGGTATGTGTGAAGGAGGAGCTACCATTGCCATTTATCAATGCTGCTCCAAGTGAATACGATACTATTTATACAGTCCTCAGTTTGCAGCTGAGCAGTCCAATCAGTTCGGGATGAGTACCACCTTTGTAACACTTGATCAGCCCTTTTACATAAAAGCTTGCCAGATTTTAGCATCATGCCAAGACGACGTTTTGCTGAGATCTGTTGTGGTTAGACTAGGTGAATTTCATCTACTTTAGGATGTTTTGGTCACATTATGGCTGGAAGTAGTCTCAAAGAGTTATTGTCCCTCATTTTCGTAGGGATATTTGTTGATAAAATATTGGGTGGTCACGCTTTTAGGAGGACTGTACGAGCTCACTTGCTTGTTTAAATTGTCTTGGCCCAAATTGAAGCGGAATGATATGGTGATTGGGATTCTCACCTTAACTGTGTCTAGCAAATGATTCCTTTTTTCATGCAAATGAGCATTTGCACTACGCAAAGTGTGCTAATTTATGCGTTCGCTCTTCCAATGACTCATCCTGCTAACTTCGAAACTTTTGCTAAAAAAGGTTTTTTTACCGTATGGAAATCAGACTCCTCTAGGTCAGGAAACTGGTCAGTCATGATAATAGAACAGACATTAATGCGTTTGATGAAAAGCTCTGGTGGGCTCACGATGCCACAGATTCTATGCTGGCGAAGTGGTTTGGAGGGGCACCAATATCTACTGTCATGTGCTCCGCATTAGAAGACTTTGTTGGACTGCAGTTTTCAACAGGGGAACAGCATGTAGATTACCGCACATCAAGACAAACAAGAAACAACGCTGATACAAAAAAACTGTTTGAGTGGTTCTTTCAACATCCTTCATTTCCAGAATCGCCTTTTCTTGATTCCCTCGCAACTGGCATTGTTTGGGACAGCAATGCGAATTGCCATCGTGCTGTGGAAGGTGGAAAGGTCACAAAGGGTAAAGCGATAGGGAAAATGTTTGGAGAAATGAAACAAGCTCGAAAAGACACAGTTTTGGGTAACACTTTCAAAATTAATAATGTCGTGGAGGTTGTAGATCTTTTACTCATATTTCAAAGGATTGCAATCAGCAAAAAAGGTGATGAAGATGAAGCAGTAAGAACTTTATTCTTTAGGTTTTTTCAATGAATCTGGGATGAGGAAAACAGCAGTCAGCTTTATACAAAGTTTTCCCAGTTGAGGAGAAACAGTTTGATCTGAGGGTGATTTAGAATGTGATAGATGATGGGTTTTCTTTGCACCGAGTGAAGTGGAATGCTGGCTCAGCTGTTTCTGATGTATGAAAATTGTATATCACTTATTTAAAAAAAAACTACTGTCCAAATTGCTGTGTTGTGTATAAATGCTACACTGACACTTCCAATAGCAGAACAAGCAGAACAGAAACAAAAGAATGGTTCCAAGACATCTGTTGAAAAAATTATTTGATGGACACACGAGAGTGGCAATTCAGCAGGAGCACTTTCTCGCCAACGGCAAAAACAAAAAGAAATTTATTGATATACTGTCACAAAAAATGACTAAGGAGGCCATTTAATCAAGAATAGCAGCTGCTGACGCTGATACTACAGCAGTAATTATCGATGAAGGCATCGATTTGCTCATGTTGCTTATTGCATTAGCTACATTGCACACCGACATGTTTCTCGTAAAGCCTTGGAGAGACTCTTGAAACTAAAATGTATTCCTCGTTGGACATCCAGAAACAGGAATTTTCACGAAGTATCCTTGTCATCCATGGGTTCAATGGGTGAAATACAACCTTCCTGCCTATATAGGAAAGGAAAAGCAAAGATAGTAAAAATGTTTCAGTAAGACGAGAGCCTCGCAGATGTTTTCTATGATCCTTTATCGACTCCAGAGGCAGTGTCAGCAGTTGGAGAGAAGATAATGTTAGCAATGTACCCGAACAGCTATAGATACTACACGTCTAATGCAGACCAGTCGTCGCTACTACCAACCAAAGGCTCTGCCCAGCAGCATTCTTTCAGAGTATACTTCCAAGTACAAACCTGGTTGAGCAACCAGCTGTCACCTGAGGAGTGGGGATGGAAACGAGGCGTAGATGAATCACTGGAACCCGTGATCCTGCTGTTTCTGACTCAGTCTTGAAAACGATTCTTGTCGATGTACAGGTGGTTGTGGAGTACGTTGTGGATGTCCAAAGGCTCAGTCTGCGGGAACTGCGAGGGAAGTTGCACCAATAGCCCGCCACTAGAAAACCAGGGCCTGTGTGATTCAGAAGATGAAGATTGGCGAATTAATCAATTTTATAAACTATTATGTTTATACAGAGCTTTCATTTGAAAACTTCCTACCTTGAATAACTCTTTAATTAGTAAAATTATCAAAAAACGACGATTTTGTTTTGAAGGGTGACATTTAATAACCTACTCTAATCAGTTGGGAAACTTTCATCTTGTTTAAAAGTAAACGTTAATATTTTACTAATAATGTTTAAATGGAAAACATTTTCTATTACAGAAAATTCTGTATTTGTTGCAAATCTTTTAACGGAAAATACTTATATCTTTTTCGAAACTTTGCGATTCTCTTTTTGTAATTAGTAATACTGGATCTTAAACAAAGACGTTGATAAATGGACAACAAATCCCCTGAGACAACTTCCTACTGAAAAGGTCATTAAGGTGAAACGTGGTATCTAAGATTTACTAACAACGCATATTCGTTGAGAGTTTAAATCAAGCTACAGTAGAGAAGAAGGAAAATCTATAAATACGGACTAATTTAGTTAATGAACTTTGGAAGATAAAACTCAATTATTCTTATTTTCTTTTTATTTATCCATTTCTATCGGGAATTTCCATAATTAATTTTCATGTTTTTAATTTTAGATACATTCTATTTTTCTTCAACTCAGTTTATAGAATAAATTCGCACATAAACAATAATTTTATTTGGCGGTAGTTAGGACCCATGACGATTAGATACCAGTCGGCGGCCTTGAGTCGTAGGTAAGGAGTTGCAATAAAAGTGAAAATTATGTCAAATTTTAACAACGGCTGTACAAAAAGATTTTTTTGCGGGGCATTCGCCCAGTGTTTGACCTCAACCACATAGTTCTCACAAATACCTAGAGGAAAAGACGATCTATAGAAGATTCTGAATGCTCACGATTTTCAGTGATCTTTTATAATTATAGAAAACGTTTAGCAAGGCAACAAGGTGCATATGGACTGTATTGGTATCATTTCTACTTTTAATTTATTAGAACGAAATGTATAAATCAGTTGGATGTCTAGATGAACCAATTTTCCAAGAAGGTTACAGATAAGGGAGAATAAAGAAAATATTAAATTATTTCTGTTCTAGTTTTTACTGTAATAATTTTTATTTTGTTACTAACAGAGTGTTAATTACTATTTTAATTACGTCAGTTCTCTTCTTATTCTTAATGGCAAGGGAATTCACCAAAATAAAACAGAAAGCAGTATAATATAAATAGCACGCGTTCTAAATAAAACATGGAAGTTAAGAACAAGTGGAGAAAAATATGCAATTAATTAATTAATTAAATTTTCTCTTCTCTCGAAAATTTGCGACAGTTTTGTTTAGCAAAGCTGACTTGAAGGGCACACTTTAATCATTCCATCCAATTAAAATAAAATGGTGTCGGTTTTTATTGCAATGTTTTCCATTTTCACAGTTCACCAAATTGATAAAATTAAATTTGGAAACTTTTCATTAAATCTTTTTCCCATATTACATTTACGCTAGCTTACCTTTAATTATAATTTAATTTCTCTTCTACGGTTATTAACGTACGTATAATAACGTTTATTATTATTATTTTGTGAGCGGGCTGGTAATGAAGAGAACCTTTTTAAAGGAGTCAAAATATAAGGGAAGAACATTATGTTTAATTTGAAATTGAGAATTTTAAATTAATTTACGGGCAAGGGTTTAAAGTATAACATTTCGAAAATTAGTTAATACACGTAGCTGCAAATTCGAGCGATTGATTTTCCGTTCAGTGATTAATGGTAGCCGTATTTTATACGGAAGATTAAACTTTCTAAAAGTTTTAATCCCCATGATATTCAGTTTAAAATTATGTACAAATATTTTATCAAGTTGCAAGCAATAGCCTCTAATAGTAGGTAAACGTATTTACTTATAATTTACAATAATGGCAATTAGATTTTATACTCTCCTCTTTGAAAGTGCTTGGAATAAATTATCAATGTTTATTAAAGTGTCTATAATTACATTTTCTGTAGGTATAACTAGGGTTGTTGTTTTACCAAGAAGCATAACTAAATAACTTACTCTAAATAGAACAAAATTACACTGTAATTTAATTAAAACCTTTACACTAAATTTAAATGAAGATAAATGGTAAAATAAAGCAGAAATAGTCAGCCAGTGTCTTAATAAATAGCAACACTCGATTCACATTGATTTACTATCGGGAAGCAATTATTGCGGAATACCGCAAGTACAGTGTTTGCATCATCTTAACCTACTGGAAATTTTTTCTAACTGCTCTAAATTTATAGGAGGTTTCACGTGTTTGAGTGGAAATTGTATCAACACAAATACTATAAATTCTAAATTAATTTTGTGATTGACAAGGGTTTAATAACAATTACCGATGAACAATGACAAATATATTACAATAATCCCTACAATGATATTAAATAAACTACGTGATTCTAGACAACACACACTATTAAATCGACACTGTTAAGTTAAATTTAACCTTCCTACCTGTAACACTAAAGATAACTTTACCTAAATTAATTTAATTTCAAAACCATGCCATTAATTTTGAAATAGTTTGTATTAATTCTAAATAATATATGAAACGCTTGCAAATTATCATTTAAATCAATTAAGTACACTAACTATCTTTAAATACTTCATTAGCAATTACAGTCATATCACCCTATCTTGTGCAAATATAGACGCAAGTATTAATAATTTATTAAGTTAAAGTACAAATCGTTCAACGGGCAAATACTAAATACTTCATTAGAATTTCAAATTTGAAATTTATAACAAAATATATCAGCCTAGAGAGAAATCTATCGTCTAGTAATTTTAATAATTGACGTTCACGTTTGTAGATTTTAAGCATTTCTGTTAGCTGTGACTTGATAGAACTAAAACAAATTAAGTGTGTCAATGTATCAATACATATAGAGATAACTTGAAACATTTATTACAAAAAAAAAGAAAATTAGACTAATAACAAATTGTCCATCGATGATCACAAAAATATAGAGAGATTCGGGACCTACCTGTACCACTCTGATTTTTTCATACAAATTATTTCAGAACACGGAAATTTTATGTTCCCACTTCTGATCTCATAATACCTAAGCAAAATCAGTTTTTGAACCACAAAATGAAACCTTTTTGCAACTGTTTTTTAACAAAAGATTGCCAGCATACTTCTGCACTTATAGCCTTAAGATCTCAAGTAAAATTTAAAACATAAGAAACGTACACAGTTTGTCACACAAAACAACAGACTTAACATTACTTATCCTTAGTCAGACTTAGGTAACTGCGGATGAAACTCAACCAACGGCTAGAGGATGTCACGGCCACCACTAACAGCACGCAGATTTTATTTGTATCAAAGCTAAACGTCGAACAGATCTAGAGCTCACGTGAGCTCAAGAAAACGCCAATAAATCCTATGGGAGGAAAACCCAACAGAATTTAAAACAACTGACAGCCTCTTAGACTCAATGGCATATAAATATTTAAATAAATTGCTTCATCTTAATAAAAACATTTGTTACAAGGAAAACTCGTGTTGTTGTTGTTGGGAGTGGTAACATGGCGTAAACATACAAACAAAATAAAGAAATCATCAGTGAACTGAATACCGTTGTCTTACAAGACAATCTCAGCATCCCGAAGACCTGCAAGTCAACGCAATTGCGTCGTGAACCTGATGTCCGGCACCAAGCAGTCCGCACGCCAATCCACGGCGATGATGTTATTCGGTGGCGATGGCGTAGCAAGCCGCGCGCCGGATCACCCAGGACCCCCGACGATCAAGCTACCCTGTATGAGAAATATACCAAAGGACATCCAGCAAGCCGCCAAGCAGATGCGACTATGGAAGCGATCAGAGTGACGCGAAAAGTGGTTCCTTTCAGAACAGTGTTGGTATTGTGTGGTGAGGTGTGTGGAGTATGTATATGATTAGAGTAGTGTTGTGTAGGTGTCTAGGTGTGTTCAGAGTGCCGTGGACTGGTGAGGAAGCTGTTCCGGCATTTGCCTTCACCACTAGTGGAAACCACGGAAAACCCTAGTGAGAACAGAGTGGTATCTCTGCTGCCTGCAACAAAGGAAAAAAGAGCAGAATCGTTGTATTTGAATATTGGCGGGAGATGTGGAACACAGAGCGTTAGAGGTGTTTGGTAGTTTAGGTTATCTGAGGGCGATTGGTGTGGAATCCAGTAGGTCCTCCACGACTGGAGTTAGAAAGGTGGCGTTACCAAGGTAGATTGCGGAAGGGAACTTGAATTTATAGGTAACATAACGGGGCGTGGCGAGAATCTCGAGTTGGGTGACTCGATTGAAATCAATGGCTCGATGAGCATATCGAGCCTGAAGGAACTCGAGACGCGCATCTACAGGGGGAACGCCGGCCAGGTTGCACACCTCCCCAGAGGGGTGGAAACGATCCAGACCCAGCATCCGCCGACAGACCCGCGTCTCTTTCTGGCGAAGACTATTCCTTTGGTAGGGTTTGAGGGTGCACAAGCAGGGATGACGAAAGTCGATGAGGGGCACGGCGAGAATGGAGGCGCAGCGCTGGACGGCGTCGAGACACCTGCCCAGCGCTCCAATGGAGGGTGTGGCTGAAAGTGCAACCAAGGTATTGTACGGAGAGGAAAAGGCAAAGACGGGGACCCCAAAGATCCAGTCGAATGTCTCTTTCTTGAAAGCGGAAGCTGAGGGTTTGAAAGGGGTGTCGAAATAGAATCACCTGCGACTTGTCGGGGTTGGGTTTGAGACGCCGGAGTCGGAACCAATCCTCCAGTCCGGCGAGCGCCCGGAGCAGATGACGGTTCGCAGTTCTGGCATTGGGGCCACTAGCCCAGAGGGCAGTATCGTCAGCGTACTGGGTGATATGGACAGTAGAGGAGTCGGGTCTAGGTATGTCGTGGCAGTAGAGGATGAAGAGGATCGGGGTGAGGATTGAGCCGTGGGGCACGCCGGCTCTAGCTGTGAATGGGTTGGAATATACGCCTTTGATATGCACTCTGTGCGATGTCGATGTGAAAGATGATGATTCTGACGAAGCCTGGAGGGAGTTGGGCGTTAAGGAGCTTTTGAAGAAGTACTTTGTGCCAGACCTTGTCAAAAGCAAGCTCGATATCTAGAAAGACACCGGTGACACATTTACCTTGATTAAGTGATTTGGCTACGTCAGTATGGAGTAGGAGAAGAGAGTCAGAAGTTGATCTATTGGGACGGAACCCGAACTGGTGAGGTGAGAGAAGGTTCGAGTTTTGTAGGTGTTTTCTCAGTCTGTCAGTGAGAATTCGTTCGAAAGTCTTGCCTAAGACGTTAAGAAGGGCAATGGGTCTGAAAGAGGCGGGGTCCGTGAAATTTTTACTTTTTTTGTGAATCATGACCACTGTAGCTCTTTTCCTGGCTTTAGAGAAGTAGCCACAGCGCATACGGTGGTTGAAGGTTTGGATGAGGAGCTGGCAAAGGACTCTTCTGCCCAATGCGATCGCGGCCGCCGTTCCATCAGAGCTGATGTTTTGGAGGAGGGTCTCTGGGTCTTATAGGAGGGACGGCATCCCGAAGACCATATCCTATAATCAACAATAATTGAGGTAGTCGCCTGAGGCGAAATAAACGCTGACTACCAGTAAGTAGTTATACCCTTCCTTTGAAAAACAAATGGGCTTACATTGGTAATACTACGAAGTTGAACAACAGAAGATACCTCTAGTTGCCGCGTTCCAAGCTTATTTTCTTAAATCAGCCCAATATCCAAGATGGACAGCACAAGGGTTGTCTTGGCATTGATTGAGAATTTTCTCCCTTTGAATCAGAGGAACTACCAACTCCCATTTTGGACCATGACTTTGCAATACAAGATTTTTTGTTAAAAATTTCTAAATTTGATTTTACTCCACTCTATAGAGAAAGAGCGTCCGGGACCGTCTTATACTTGCCTTTTTCTGTGTTTCTGTGATTTGATCTTGAAAATCGTTTCGAATGACCACAGCAAGGCATGTCGAATGTAACCTTTCACGTTATGCCTTTTCAATAGTAAAAACTACAGTAAGGCAGCATCTTTCTGTTACCGAGTAGTTTCGCTGGTTCTAAATCAAGCTGTGACTGACATAAGCGATCGAATACTTTTCGCTATCTTTTTCTGGACCAAAGCATGCAACACCTCGGGCTTAAAATTCTCAAATGCTTTCTCTACCTTAGGAGTCCAAACAGATGGTTGTTGCTTTTTCTTTCTTCGCATGAGATTGTATAGCGAGGATACCAATATGGAAAAGTCAGAAACGAAACGATGATACCAGAAGTAAACTTCCAAGAATCTCAGTAACCTTGAACGGTTGCGGAAACTTCCGGGTTGTTTCAGTTTTCTCTAGACCAGGACAGTAAAAATGCCACTTACACACATTAACAGTAAAGCCCGCTTGAGTCCAAAAATCTGATTGTGTTTCTCAAATGTTTCAAGATATACAAAATCATGGAAATGTTCGGGGAACACTTGGTTCATCAGTTTTGGGTATGTTTGAGGTAAATTATGTAACCCAAATGAAAGATAAATAAACTCAAAGAGATCTGAACTCTGCGCCATAAAGGTGCAGTTTTTAGGCCTACTACAGATAGAAAGCAAACATCGCAGAGCTTACGCAGAATGTTAGACACGAAGGACGACGAATAAGCATCAAAATTGATGACGAAATTGAGTTTTCTCCCATCTAAGCGTATACGGTGCGCTTTATTCAGTTGACAATTGAACTACTCCAAAGGAACAAACTAGATTTAACAATTCCAAGTTTAACATCTTATTTAATTCGGTGTCGACGATCTCCTCAACAACAGGCAATACTTAATAACAGACTGGGCATCTCTTTCTACCAGGTAAGTGCAACCCAGACTGTTGAATTCTTCGAACTACTGCTACAGATATTACGTAATAATGAAGTCACTTTTTAATTTTATCTGGTCTTGGGAAGAAAGCTTGCAACCAGGGTCATAACTAAAAATTCTCTGAAAAACGAAAGAACCGTAAAGATTGCAAAATATCACGATGATGGAGAGCAATGCGCTAATCACCGTCAGTGAGGTTCGCAACAATACAAATTACAGTATGCAGTAACGATATCAGATCAATTTAGATGCCAATGCCAATAACAATAAGTAACGTACAAGAGTAGGTCAGATGCTCAAAGTCGAAAATGGGGGGCTTTCAAACGAGAATTTTATTTAACCAAGCGAGAAGATTAATTCAATTAAATTGCGCTGGCACATCACATTTTAAAGATCCAGCGGTACACTAATGTCAAAACGTAAGCAAATTAACTGAATGAAACTTCTGAAAATTCACGTTGCAGTCAATTACATGCCTGTGTACCTTAAACGCAGGTAAACTCTTGACAAAACGCATAGTTTTATTCCTCAAATCTCCATTCACTGTTTGTCCCTCGACGGCCACCAAACTGTAGAGCAATTCTGGACTTACCTGTATCACTCTTGTATTACACTATAAGTAATAAGTTCATACTTAATGTGACAATACAATGAACTCTCTTCTTTCAACTAAATAAACAATCACATAATTAAGAGCCAGTCAAGCAGAGAATGTTTCACATCTTTTAAGACATCCTCATATAGAAGCAAAGTTAGAATTATTTCCATACAGTCGGACTTAGGGGATTGTGAACAGTACACGACTAACTTCTAAAATGCAGCTCTTACTTGCGTTAAAACTGAATCTATAGACACACTCGAATCCCATAAGAAAACAAGAGCACTAGAACAACCAATCAGTTTGAATCTGGAAGTAATAAATTAATCAAACGTTTATGATTACGTCACATTACTAACTGTTGATGGTCCTTGCTGAATTTTTACAATTTTTAGTTTATTTGAAACGACATCTAAAGTCCTTCCATTGTTCCTTTTATAAGCTACTGTAAACATCATAAAAAGTGATATCGTATTATTAACGATTCGTTTCTCCTGAAACCTATTTTATAAAGATAGTGTTGATGCTGTTCTTCTGTAAATAATGCAATAACCTTTCCCCCTAGGATGGATGGTTACTGTTCCCTTCATCACACTTGCACGTCTGTCGAATTCATGTTTATTCATAGCAGCGTTTTCTCTTTTTTCATCTCTTCTTTAGTTAATTGCAAATTTTTATTTATATTGAGGAAAAAAATTACGCATCATATTCTTGTTTGTTGTGTTGCCTCTTTTACGTCAATGAAAACAAAATAATTAAATGTAAATTAACTTTGGTTGTTATTTACAATGAAATATAAGTCGAGATATACGGGTATATATCCGAAGTGGAAAATTACGTAAGTGCGGAAATATGAAGCTGTCATCTGTCGTCTACAAAATTCCGAGAGCCAGGTTGGGGTGACGCGACACACAAAAGGTTCAAAAAAACGTACAAAACTAATGCACTAACGCGAGTGCAATTTGCATTGTTGTCCGTCCCTTGTCACGCTCGATTAAAATTACTACAACGACGTCCATGCAACGTGCAATTTCCACATTTACGAGTACATAACTATTTTACAATTTTAACACACCGTAATCACAAAATCGATATAACCGGACGCTTTCGGATTTTATATAATATATACAGAGAGAATACGTGTATAATACCGATTCTAGTTTGCATCACAAAAAGGAGAGAAAATTGCATCGGGTAAAGGGGTGACCTCTGGACGGTCAAAATTAACGTTTAATCTATCTCGCATAATAAAAGTGAAATGGAGGGAATTGTGCGGCTGTGGTTTTTTAGTTATTGGCTCTTCGAGTTTTCTACTACGAGATTTTACCCAGGAAGCATTCAAATGTCGAATAGAAATATTGTTATTGCCTTTTTATTCGGAACCTACGGTTTTGAAAAAATTACGACTCGAGTTTCCGATCCACCTACGTCAAGCACTGCACGGGTTTTTTGTTACAGGAAAAGTTGTGGGCTCGCAATGGCTTTCCAACATTTGTTAACAGTGACATATACATTCTAGAATCGAATTTTGCATCAAAATGGGTAAAGCTTTCGTTTTTAAAAATTTATGTTTCGGTGATTATCATAATAATACATGTACTGGTTGGCAACCAGGTAGATCAGCTTTCATTATTGAGTATTATACTAGGAGGATGTTTCAAATTAGTTTGCAAAATTTGTTATTATTAAGTTCCTACAAAAGATGAAGTTTGCCGAGTTTATAGAATCAGTGACTTTGATTAGCGCCAATTTTCTTAACTGGAAAATTAAATACCAAAGAAATAGTTTTGTTTTTTAAATTAACTTTCAGCTTTTCCAACAAAGTATAAACTACACTTATAATCAAGACAAAAAGCTGCCTTAGGAAAAAAAGAGAAGAAAATTTAATTCAACTAAATAAATAAAAACGCAACAGAAGAATTAGACGATGCTCGCTGCAGTTTAATATCGGAAGAAGTGGGACTCAACCGATAATTTCTCCAAACCCTGTATACAATTTAATCGGCATTGTTGTCCAAATCCCAAACTGATATAAGTCAGACAATCGCGCTGTAACGTCACCTTTTTACAGACCGCAACTCATCTTCACGCAAACAGAATCTTGTTCCGCGTCGATCACAATAGGCGGAGTGATGCATGAACCTACCTTAATCACTCTGAGACGCTTTACTATTTACACTGTTATGAACAAGCCAGTTTGTACAGAAAGGCAACTCGAAAGTTAAATAGGCATTGACACACTCATTAAACAAACGATAAATGTAATTGCGTTTTAAAATCAGTGACTTAATTGAAATAGCAAAAGCCAAGCATCATTTATCAAACGGAACAAACGAGCGTAACTGCTGTCAAAAAAACATACATCAAGCTGTAAAAGGTACTTAGCGATGATAAACAAAATAAAGGCTCGAGTTTCTTCACCTAAACTAAAATTGTAATTAATGGCGCACAAAACTTAAATCTTTCTTAAACAAACAAAACTTTTCCTGGTAAATACATTTAAAAAGCAATTTAAATCATTCTGGTGTCAAATCGTCATCGCCAATAACGCTACTGATATCTGAGACGCCTAAACACCTTTGTGTTATAAATTTAATTTCAACAGCTTCTACAATAAACTCGGCAATTTAAATCTTTTAATATTAATCTACTTAGCGTTGCCAATTACTTAAACATTCCGATTGAAAACTTTTATTCTCAGCTTAATTCGTACTACGCGAACATTTCCATAACATTTATAACTAAAACTTTCCACAGTTTATTATTACATGGAAAACTTCGCTTTTAGTTACAGCAAAAACATTTTATTTCTCATATCCTGATTGCTCTATCTGGTTTCCAATCCCAATGGGATTTTACTTGATTTAAATACACAAAAACTGATTTACTGCAGCGTTGCTTGACGAGATCAAAACGCAAAACAATCTCAGTTTTTTGTCTGGAACTTGACCGACATGATCCAAGGCGAATGCATTAAAATTGCACAGCTAGATCACAACACGAATCAAACTAATTTCACATTTATTAGAACCCATCTCAAGTTTTCTGTCAGAAAGATCCAATCGTCGACTGTTATGTGTCAAGGAAGCTGGCATTATCAATGGTAAGAAATGATCAGACAGCAAAGACGAAAGGTAATTAAACAAATTAAAGACAAAAGTCAAAGGCGAAGGCTAGAAATAAATTGTACTAAAACCAAGTTTGTGATAAACTGATTGAACTACATCTTTCCACTTGAAAGGTGCGCAGACCATTTATGAAATTTACAAAATCCCGTACACTCTGAATATGTAGTAGTTCTAATAGTAAAAACCACACTGCAGATGTTAATAGAAGAATAGCAATGATGTGTAAAGACCAAACTATTGAAAGTACGGAGAGTTTATCTAAGACTGTATCCGTACCATGGCGAATTTAATGACTGGAGAAAGTTATCAACATCTGTGTAGTAGAACTGAGTGCGGGATTACCAAAATTTTCTTAATAATTGTTATAGGTGAGGATTTGAACTGAGCAAGCCAACACGTGTACATGGTTGGACGTCTTTGGGAAATTTGCTGCTGAAAACTGCAGCGTACTAATTACAGTAATTACAGAAATAGTTTATGTTATCCATCAGATATAAACAAGGTCGTGATTCTGATGATGCTGTCAAGAGGAGAAGAACGATTGAAGTATTCCAGCGTTTTCAGGAAAAGATTTTTATATTTCCAATTTTAAGATTGTCCTGTCGCTTTGGAAATCAGAAGGTTGATTGGGACATTTAAAAATGTTATTCATTATTCAGTGGTGTCCGAAGGACGTATACGCTGTAGCAATATGGGCTAGCGAGTTGGTAAGGCAGCATTAGTTCTCAGCGGCTATCAACGATCATAGTACAAAGGAGACTTTCATACTTAGTTGCTGCAGAGGATATTATACCGACAAGACGAAACACTAAACTAAGGCTAGAGAAATGACAGATCGAAACCAAAACAAATCAGAAAAGTGGGAACATCCTACAGACACAGGATGCAAATCCAATTCGTAGAACGAAGACCCATACGACGACAATGGAGACAGGAACTCTATTCTCACGATATGAAGGAAAGAAGGAAGCCGTTATAAGCTCCTTGGAGCTTCTTCAGCATATATGGATGTTAGTTGTGTTGGTTCGCCAGGTAAAAGCCGTTCCTTGTTCCCGTTCATCGACACCAGACTAGCCGTTGGTGGATGGAAAGGTAGATTGACCTTGTTGGACTCGGAGGGAAGCAGCGTTTGATGTTGCAGAGCGAGCGCCATTTGGTGCAAGTACCTGAAGTTCGTGTTTGGTGGGCAGTCTCCCGTAAGCGTGGCGTGAGTAGGATTTATTTACGAAGTTGTAATAAAGATTGTTGGAGTGATAGGGGCTTTGGCTTCTGATTTTTGGTGAAAGCTAATAAGATTTTCTCCTCATGTTGATAATGTTCCTTATATCGTCAAGCGAAGTTGTAAGTTGAGGGGTCATTGCCCACGTACCCAGCAGATGGAACGCTGGATGTGGAGTTGAGAAGGTCGTTGTTGGAGCGCACGACGACAGGGGCAATGGATATAGTTAGATATCCATTAGCTGTCACGGGTAGTGTCAGTCTATGATGATGGTGAAGAATGTTCGCAGCAGGAAAACTAGAACTCGCAATCAACAGGTGGATGCAGCATACAAATGGTTTTCGCGCGATGTAGAGAGTTAGTTTGGTAGCGGCCGCTTGGCGCAAACTGTGACAGTAGCAAAAAGGGACTTCGGGGCCGTTAAACCTGCGGACACCCGGGAGAGCAAGGCAATCAAACACCCGCGTCAATAGTCACCCCTATCCCCCAAGGCAGCGATGTGCGTGGGTGGAAAGAGACAACAGCTCCGGGAGCCTGCATCACACCTCGCAGAAGGAACCCTGGATTGATAGCCGGCGCTGCTCTTGGGTCTTTGTCTCAATCTGACGAAGGTTGTCTGGACCAGCAGGTATCAGGATACGTCACCCTAAAGGTAGAGAGGAACCACTGCCGACGTCTACCTTGAACGGACACGACGCGGAACTGTCAGAAATAGGTTGTTACCAACTGGAAAATTCTATTAGCTGATCTGCGGTTCCTTTCACAACAAAGAGGCCCAAAACAATCAGCAGCATCCCGCTCTAGCAGCAACACTTCAAGAATTGTCGAGATGTTGAGGTATTTAAAGCTAGAACGTTTCAAATTGACGGTTGCATATTCAAGTCAAACCGCTGGGAAGTGGAAGTACTACATGGACTGATAAATTTCCGCAATGGAAGTGAAAACATTCAAATTGTAGTGAAAATTCTTTTTATTCTTCAACATAGTTCCCTTTTAAAGGGATACACTTATTCCAGCGGTCTTCCAACATTTGGACACCTTTCGTATAATGCTCGGCGCTCAAACCCTCAAAATAAGCGTCGTGGGCGGCTTTCATCAGGATCCAACATCGACGCAGACGCAGAAATGTCTTTAGGTTACGCTTAAGAATCGCCAGATTGCTCTTGGAATCATCAACGATGTTGTTTTTGGTCTATTGTGTCTTTTGACATGCCCATGGCCTCTGCTATCTTACTTAGTTTTAATTTGCGGTTATCCATAACCATACGGTGGATTTTTTGGATGTCCCGAACGTTGAGCATCTTCAGTGCTTGTACGATCACGTTTAAATTGTATACCAATCGTATACGGTTGCTTTTGACGGAGCGGATGTCTCCAAAGTTGTATTAAAGTCATCGATGATTTCTTGCGGTTTTAAGCCTTTTAAATATTGATTTGATCACTGCATAAATTTCTTTTTTTTTTATTTATTTTACAAAGCAAAAGTAGCGTCACTCAAATGACTGTAACTAACGAAGCAGTAGTCGAAATATCATGAAATTTTAACAGCAGAGGTTTCAAGAAATATATTTGAAAACCATAAGATTCATTTTTGTATACGGTGCCATCTAGTATCCAATTCCGGAAACTTATCAGCCCATAGTATGGCAGATATGCGCAAATTTATCATTTAACTAGCGAAAGAAGCTAGAGACAAATTGACATTAGAAGTCACTGGTGAAAGAAGCCTACAGTAACGATTGTTTCGAAGATGCACAAACTAAGACCCTGAAAGGGTGACAATACAAAGGATAGTGAGACTTCTGATCATACGAGAAGAGGAAAATGACCAAAGAAGAGACAATAAGAGAATACAAACACAAATTTTAGCTGGATACTTGTGCGTATTCGCACGGTAGGTGATAGAATAAAGGCAGGTAGAATAACAATTTATAGAGGCTAACACTCAATTCGAAGTTCTCGGGGTCGATTTGCTGCTGGTTATGTCCGATAAACTTTAAGAACGCTTTCAAATTGGGATGCGTTATACTGAGGAATGTGGAAGTCCAGGGTAGTATCGGTTAGGAGCACCGGCAGGATCGATTGGGTTGAGTCACTAAACAGACGACAAAAGCTATAAGGGGGGAAAATTAAAATAAATTTTTGTTTACCTGTCACAATCTACAGCTCTCCGCTGAGTATAAAGTAGCTTTGTCTTTTTTTTCTAGACATCATGCGCTCTTCGATTTACTTCTTGCAGTAGTGACTTAAAATTTTCAACACCTACTTGATACAATCTTATTTAACAAATTATGCATACTAGATCAGCCGTATCTGTCTAATAATGAATTAATCGGCAATAATGATAAGTAATAATTTGATTGTTACAGAAGAAATAAAATCATTGTTCTTTTGTTACTAAAACAAACATTTTGTAATAATTACTGATTTTCATACAAAACTAAATTTATACTTTGCATTAGTACTAACTAAAATAAACATTTGCGTGAAATTAGTTAGAAACAATATTTGTAAACATTGAAAACTTTTTTTTTATTCCCACTTTTCATTATGCTTGTTTACAAAGCGTAAAAACCGAAATTTTGTTGTGTTTCTCGACTTGTTCGTTGGTTTTTTAAACGCTTTCTTAACGTTATATAAATCAAACCGTCAGTAAAACGAGAGCTTTGAAAATACTAAAGCAACCAAACGTTTTGTTTCAGGCCAAGCGGAAACAAAAACGCACACGCGTCATCCACACTCCGGAAACACACATCATCGCTCAATCCGAGCTGACAGTCGTACCAACCTCAGTTACGAAAACAACTCAAATTCCCCTGATCTTGGGTTTGTACAAATGTACGCTGAACAACATGTGAAGTTAACTCTCGAGTGCGCGGTTAACATTAACTTCAGCACAAGCATATGGTTGAAGGATGGACAGATCGTGCAGACTATACTCAAGGACAATATAAATAATAAACGTGTCAGTGGACATAGGTTTCTGGTGGATAGTGTGGGTAATTTACTGATAGATAATGTGAGATTAGAAGATGATGGAAGATGGCAGTGCGAAGCCGAAGATGCCCTAGGATTCGTAGTCACTGGAAAGCCGGTTCAACTAACCGTTTTAGGTAAGTGAAATATTTTTTTTTATTTCATCCAGTCATAATTAGTGATTAAATTTTAATTCACAACGGATTTAGATTTAATTCCCGCTGACAAATGCGAACTTAATTAAGACGCATCTTTTAATCAACATCAGCGGCTTCTCTTGTCGACGTATTCACAAAAGAATTGTATTCTTATTTAAATTTTAATCCGATTCTTTTTTTATATATATAGAAGGAAAGAAAGGTTGGATCTCTTCTTATTGGAATATTTTTAGGGTTTCGGTGCGCCCTGAGAAGGTTCGGGTTACCAATATAAAACTTCGTTCTAGATTCAAAATCAAAACATAAACCTCGAGGCGGTTAAGGGCTTTGACAAACAAAGAATTTTCATTTCAAACGGATATTTGATGTTGTTCGTTTTTTCTCTATAAATACCGATCAGTTTCGACCTTATGTATGTTAATAAAATAGGAATTTATAATACAAAAGGATTTTTAGAAACGCTGCTGCTACCTAGAGTTATGTTATTGAAAAATGCGTTTGTACTATTTTAGAGATAGCAAAGCAGGTTGAGTGTTTCTATTTTTTTTTATTTTCTCACACTTTTTACAGTGTAAAGCATGTTTAAGAACAATAGTAAACACTTGTATTCTAGGGCTAAGGCTTTAAGTATATAACCTGTAATTATCCTACAAAGACACAAAGCTGGCACATCCTTGACACATGAAGGCGTGAAACATAACATTCTAAAGTAGATCTATTGCTATGACGTAAATAAAAAGCTAGATTTTTCTTATTTAAAAAAAAGTATGAGCCTCTTCAAGAAACTTGCAAGAAACATTTCCTGTCTTTAAATATGAAACTTTAATACTACCACATACGATCTTTCTACTATTGAATCGTATTTTCGAAGCTATCATTATTATGTTTTGATGTTTAGAGAGCGGTACAAGTTACCATTACACCACAAATCACTGAAATTTATTTTGTTAGGATTTACAATTAGAATTCTTTAAAACTAGGTAAAAAGAAATTAGGGATACTTATCATGCTTCTAAATTAACTATTAAAGCCTCCATAGAGGAAAGAATAAATAGAACACCAAAAGTGGTATTATGGAGATTCTTCAACGTAAAACGAATGAAATTTCTATTTTACATGCCAAGAAGTTTTTTTTATTTATTTTATTTAATCTTTCGTCCTTTTACCGTTAGGTGTCGGACTACATATATTTACATTATTTATTATACTAAGGAGATTATAGTTTATTATGCATGTTATTGTCATATGTTTGGGCCTAGGTGAGGTCCGTATAGCGTGTCTTCTCTTGTTGGTACTCTTTTATTCTTTTTTTCCACAGTCTTTCTATCTTGAGCTGTTTTTTTTAACTTCGTTCCAACTTATTCCCCTTTTTTCTGCTACGTTACGGACTTGTTCCTCCCATCTTTTCCTTGGGCGTCCTACTTTGTTTTTTCCCTGGACTCTTGCCTTAAAGATTTTCTTTGTTATCCTCTCGTCTTCCATTCTGTGTATGTGGCCTAGCCAGCTCAGTTGTCTTTTTCCGTCGATTGTTTCTGCTGCTGTTTAGTTGGCTTCTAATTATTGTATTTCTTATTCTGTTTCTTCTCGTTTTATTCTCGATCCTTCTCAGAAATCTCATCTCCATAGCTCCTATTTTGCTTTTGTTCCTATCTGCTATCGACTACAATTTGCTGCCGTATATGAGAGTTGGCCTGTTTTATAAACTCCGTTTTTATTTCCTTTGGTATTTCCTTCTTTTCAAAAAATGTTGATCTTAGTCTGTTGTATAATTTTCCCGCCTTCCTTAGTCTCTCATTTATCTCTTCGTTTACGGTTCCTTTCTCATCTACAATCGTTCACAAATAGTTAAATCTGTTTACTTGTTTCAATATTTTCCCCCCAATATTAATACCGTGTTTCCTTTTTCTTTCCTCTAATATCATTGTGTTCGTCTTCTCTACATTTATCTTCATATTTACTTTCTTTAGTTCTTCCTGTTTAGTAGTTATGTTTCTCTGTAGTGCTTCTTCTGTATCGGCTATCAGTACTATATCATCTGCGAATATTAGTTCCTGGAGATTCAATGGTTCCATTCTCCAGTTCCCTACATTCATACTTCTACATCTTCTCTTTCTCTTTTTTATGGCGTCATTTAGTATCATGGAGAACAGTAGTGGGCTTAGGACGCACCCTTGTTGCAGACCGGTATTCGTTGTGAATTCTGCGGATTTTTCATTTTGCTCTCTTACCTTGTTTTTGTTATTATTGTAAAGCACTTTTATGATTTTGATTAGGTCTTTCTCTATCCCTTTTCTTTCTAGACTAATCTATACATCTCTTCTTTTTACTCTGTCAAAAGCTTTCTTCAAGTCGATGAAGCAGATATGTATTTCTCTGCTTTTTCTTTTTAGTTTTTCTCCTAATTGTCTTAGTATAAATATATCAGGTCTTGGGCACTTCTATCTTTCCAGAACCCGTGTTGTGAATTTTCCAGTTGGAAATCCAGTTTTTCTCTTAACCTTTTCTCTATTATTCTTGCTAGTACTTTTAATTATTCCTACCTTTCATTCCTTTGGTATAGTTCTTGTCTTTACAATGTTATTTAATAGGTCGAAGAGACTTCCTTGCCTTTTGCTCCCAAAAACTTGAGCATTTCTGGGGCAATTTCATCTTGCCCTGGCGCTTTTCCCCAGTCTCAGTTTATTGAGGCTTTGTTAACTTCTTCTTCTGTTAGTGGTGGTATATTATTTTCGATTATTTCAATTTCTGTTCTGTCTCTTTCCTCTTGTGTGGGTTTTGTTAATTCTTTGAAGTATTGCTTTCACCTTCCCATTATATTGTTTTCGTCTGTTTTGTTTCTTAAGTTTTTTAGTCCAGAGGGTTTTTTTCGTCTTAGCTGCTTTGGTGTCCCAAAGAATAGTTTTTGGTTTTCTGTATAGGTGGCTTTCATCTTGTGGTCGAACTCCTCCCACGATTTTTGCTTGGCACTTTTGGTCATCTTGATAGTCCTCCTCCTTTTTTGTTCTTCTATATTGTTTCCACCTACTTTTCTTTTCTTTGACTTTTGACTAGATATCTGGTTTTCACCATTGGCTTCTCTTGGTGTGTGTGTTTGTTATCTTTGATATTCCGCAACTTTCTTGTGCTGCCTTTAGTATACCCTTTTAAAGAGTATCCACTTATCTTCTGTCTCTATGTCTGTGTAGCTAGTTGATTCAAATAGGTCTTTTATGTTTTGTTGGTATGTTGCTTTGACATCTTCCTCTTTTAAGTTGTAGCTTCTTATTTTTTCTTTTATTATTTTTCTTCTCTTTTCCTTAATTGCATTATCTGTGGCTGTTATAATTTCCATGCGTACCAAATAGTGGTCGCTGCCTATTTCTGCATGCTTATGGAATTTTACATCTTTAATCTTTCTTCAAGTTTCTGTATTTACAATGAAGTAGTATATGAGTGACTTTACGTTTCTATTATGTACTTCTCTTGAATATTTGTGGATGTCTTTGAGTTCAAATTTTGTGTTTGTTGTTTTTAGGTCGCTTGCAATGGATATATTTATTAGCCTGGAGCTGTTATCATTTCTTGTTTTCTCTCTGTTGATTCTCATGTATCTCTCTATTCCTCTGTTGTCGTTTCCTATACGTCCATTCATATCCCCCATTAGTATAGTATTTAGTATTTTGTTCCCTGTTGTGTAGTTCGCATTGTGAGGTTTCAAAACATTATCGTCTGGTGCATATGCAACAATTATAGTCCATGTTTCGTTCTCTTCGATTTTTATTTCGGTTCTTAATATTCTTTTATTTCCATAGGATTACTCTTGTACCTTTCGCATTTCTTCCGGTTTTATTATCAGTCCTACGCCTTCTGCTCCTCTTTGGTTTTCATCTACTTCCGACCAATACAGCCAGTATTCGTCGTTTAGTTCTTTTATTCCGTGACCTTTTCTTTATTTTTGTAACTCCTAAGTAGTTTAAGTCCTGTCCCTTCATTTCTTCAATTAATTCTTCTTCTTTCCCATTTATGCTTTTTATGTTCCATGTCCCTATTTTTACTATATTTATGTTTCTGTTGTGTGGTTTATTGTTTGGTCTTGCCGTATTCGTTGCCATTATCATTGCCTTTGTCGTCTTCTGGTTTCCTGCACTGAGTTGAGTTATTTTTTTTGTCTGCCTATGGGTTCTTGTTATAGAGTGTATTTCCTGCTTTTGCTTTGTCCTCTTTTCTTCCTTGTTTATTGTCGGTCGTGGTTTCTGTCGCAATTTCTATTTTGTCTTTTTTAATTCTGTTTTGTTTATTGCTATATTCGGAATTCCCTGTCATTTCGTTCCTCATCTCCTGGATTCCTCGTAGTATTTGTTCCATATTCATTGTTTCTTTGTTGGGTGATATTTCTATTAATTCACTTTGCTGGAAAATCCCATTTTCTTCTTTTTTTTTCTAAGCCAGTATCGAGAACTTTCATTTTCAGCTCGTTGCTATTCATCTGCATTTTTATCTTCCGCTACCTCTTTCGATTTTCAGGATTATTGCAGTCGGAAAACAAGATGTGCGTTATCTCAAATTTATCGCGCTTCCCGCGCTTCTTCTATGTATAGGAATATTTCTTCTGGTTCCGATCCTGTCCTTATACCGGGCGAAGAGCCTTTGGCCGTTCTACCCATCGGACCTTGGCTTTTATCAGTAAAGAAATTTTTTAAAAGAACAAATCAAAAAAGTTTCTATGCAAGCTATGGAGCTTTTTTTGTTTTCCGGTCAAGTGAAAATAATTTACATGAAATTTTTACTTATTGTAAGAAAACATCGGAGTTTTACATCATAGAAAAGCGTTTCTAAGCTTCACCTTTTATCTGCTAGTTATCTACAAAACTACAATAAGTAAAGCACGCTGAAGTACAACGATGTTTTAATTTCCGGGAGCGGTAAACAAATGAACTGCAACAGCTGGTAAGTTATTATTCAGAGACAAAGGAAAGTCCAGAGTACAAATGGATGAAATTGTTTAATATTAACACAGGTTGGTTTTCACCATTCAACGGGTCCCCTACAGTGACTAAGAATCAAGCTTCTCTTTTTATTAACGTTCTTAAAAGAGCTAAAGAAAAACCAGATCAGGTTTTGTTATTTAACAAGCTGTCTCCTTGAGGAAACAGGTTGGGCTTCGCTTTGCTTTTTAAGACAGCTAAATACAAACACGGATTGAGCCACCAGTAGCAACCCAAGGTCAAGACTTGTTTTCCATTAAACTTTTTAAGGGAACTAAATAAGAGACCTGGCCGATTTCCGTTCTTCAGTAGATCAACTGAGATGGTTAAAACACCGACTTTCTAACAGGCACCTGCAGGGACTCAATGTCGAT
>VTPC01007871.1:0-10144 GCA_011009095.1 Ignelater luminosus
ATTTTGTAAGGCTGGCTTCAGACATTAAGCCAGTGAGGCGACTGCTGCTGCCCCATTTGTAGGTTCCGGCCAGACCTAAGACCTCTCCTGAAATCCTTTTCTTCTAGTCGTCTTGGAGTGAATCGAGTATGGGCGCCTGCAGTGACCACCTTTCAAGGTCACTTTTGTTTTAAAACGGATCTGGCTGTGCCTTACGTTAACCATTTTGGTGTTGATCAAAGGAAGAATGAAAGTCTTTAATATTGAAACACAACTGTCGCAGTCATCTCTAAGTCCCCTCCTATACTGGCATACTGGTTTAAGTCGGACGCCTGCCAGACTTATGGCCTCGCTTCGTATCGCTAAAACCCTTTTCCTTTTTTTAATCCCTTTGGAATAAAAATGGGTGTAGACGCCTGCGGCAACCACCGATCAAGCCACTAAACGGGTTGGATTGCGCCCTCCATTACCATTTTAAGAGAGCGAAATATGAACATCCGTTGGGCTGTACCATCTCTGGTGTGCACAGAGCAATGTCGACTTCAGACGTTAAGCTATTGTTTTTGATCAAAAGAAGAAATATCGTCTCTACTAATGAAATACGATGCGCCATCTCTAAAACCCGCCATTATGTCGGCATCCGGCTCCGATCGAAATTCCCCTGAAGTCCTCTTCTCCTTTTAATCTTCTTGAAGAAGAAATACCGATCGAGATCGTCTTTATTTTAAGTCAGATCAGGCTGCGCTTTCTAGTAGCCATTTTAAGAGAGCTAAATACGAACATGCGTTCCATTGAGCCACACAACGAACAGTTTCGGGATTCGCTAAACATTAAACTTTTTGAAAAAGGTAAATTCTAACAGGCCACCTGCGACGGCCTTTGCCCTTTATTAATCTTCTTTGGAGAACTAAAAACAAATATTGGTCGGTTTGGGATGGGAATGGGCACAAAATTGAGTTCACTTCACAGCGATTAAGTTCTGAAGCTGACCCTCGTATGGAATGCAGCAAATTAAATACCACAAAGTTACCAAAGCCAAAAAGTTTACTACTTCACTTTCTTCTGAACTGATGGCTTAATAGGAAAAGCATTTATCCACCAGAAACTGTATCATGGTTTCAGTCAGAGTTCTTGACAGTAGATAATGGGAATTCATGATTGTTATATGAAGCAAAATTCTTATCTCTGGGCAATTATTGTTAGTAAAAACAAAAAACAAGACCAAATAAGCTTAGTCAAGATCTACTTACAAAAAAGCTCTTTTTAAATCCTCTATTTGGTTAATAAAACATATTGATTGATAAATCGTTCACAGAACTCCATAACCTAGTGGTTAGCCTGTTGCGCTTGCAATCAGAAGATCTAATATCCAACATACAGTTCTAAGATTTACCGTGTAGATCAAATTGATTCTTATAGTACTCTAATCTGAGCCTTCCAAAAAGTTTTTGTATCTGCTTACATCATCAACTTCGATATCTGGATCAAGATGGCGGCCATCATCGCAAGTGATTGCAGCCTACGCTCTTGTCATAAAGTATAATATGACAACAGGCTGTATTTGTTGTTGAACGCGTGATGTTGGTTGTGGAGGAAAACAATCTCACAAAAATTCGAATTTACTGTGAGAATTTTCGCTAGTAGTCGCTATTAGTAAAGTCTTGATGGTTTCTGTGGGTATCGTAATCTCTATTCCGGTCTGTCGTGTAAATCTTCTGACTCCAATGATTTATAGTCTGCGGTAATATCACCAACGATGTTACTTTGAAATTTTGGCTATATGCATAGGGAGAAAGCTAAATACCAGATGATGCTTAGAAGGGAGACAAGTTCCTTTCCAAGATTTCCTTCTGGAGATTCAAAGTGGAATGCATAGGGCACTTTTTGTTATTTGTATTTTAACCACCTATTTCTGAGCATCACGGTCCTTATTACTTAAGGGTTTGTTTGTTTCGCCAGAACAATCGGGAAAAGCTGAATATTTTCAAGAATGCGAGTCTCGATGGAAAAATTTAATTTCTTAGTTGTTTTCTGCAATTTACTTCCAACACAACGATATATTCATGACTAAGGCCGCCAAACGAATCTAGCCTAATGCAAATATATGTAACTGATAATAATTATGTATCTGTGTAAAAATATTTTGTTACAATTAAGATTTGTTTTTTATTGTTTAAGGTAGTTAACGTACCTAAATGCAGTAATTCTTGTGATTTAGCAAAATTCACTTTTTTAAGACAATTTTTATTAGAGTTTTCGGAATTTCGAATTTTATATCAACACTTACACTGAAGCTTGATACTAAAAAGGCAGAAAAAAGAGGGACTTATTACAACAATTTTGTGCATGCCATAAACTCGTAAAAATTCCCCCGAAATAGAAACATAATAGTTATCCGGTTGTTGTGTCGTTTAATTATTTGATTACAGGCGCGAGTTTACGATGTGTTTTATGGGCTACTGCATAGGGGATGCGCTCTCTCCTCTCATATAATGCAGCCACATGCCCAGCCACACATATATAGATGTTTACTCAATTATATTCCCATATATTTTCCCCAAGACAAATTGTATGGACCCCAGATTTAGGATTGAATCCAGCCACCCTAAAAAGTTTTTATGAGGGTTGTATTTTTGTCACTAGACCTTTTACTCGGATTAGTAAAATGCAATTTTGAGTTTAAAGACAGAATTTAATAAAACTGAAAGTAAAAGTTAATATTGTATAAAGCAGAGGTTTTACATAGACGAATCCTCCGGGGAAGATAATCGATTTTCTTGGGCTATATTATAATATAACCATTTTTTTAACAATCTTATTTATTACAAAATGTAATTGTGCAAATAAAATGCCTACGGCTTGCTCTATAGTCTTAGCACTTTCCACTTTCCACTATTCACGATATTATTTGTTTTTAAATACTCAAAATTGTTTAATAAATAATAATTTTTAGTAAAAATTCTCACTACCTTCGCTTCAAGAACAATCCTGTCTGAAATATACCTTATCGAATATTAATGTTTAGACGAGATTCTTCCTAAATGGACAAACAGAAATAAAGTTGCACAATTAGCCCTAGTACAAATAAATATGAAGCAACATGCATCAATCAACTTTTGTCGTTTTAATTCGTGAATTGAACCGTAGCTAGAGAGGTTAGTTTACGAGCCACCCCTGCCTTAGTTTTACTTTTGCAATTATAATTACCATAGGCCACCTATTTGCATGTTAGAAAATCTACTTCCCAATGCAACTAAATATTTGATCAATTTCCTTCTTTCCGTACTTTTAAGGCGGGCATTAGAGTTTCTCGGCAAACTGATTCGGCACTGCTTTTGCTGCCACGTGTCTCATGCCCAAAATATCCGAAGAAATTACTTGGTGTGAGTTAAATGATAAGCCAACATCATCAGCAACCTCTCTGATAGTGATTCGGCGATTGTCCATTATTCTTTTCCGTTGTTGATGTTCTGGGATGTCCAGAGCTCTCGTCATCTTCGACGTCATCACGGCCATCGTGAAAACATTTATACCGCTTGTTTTATTAATTGAAGACTCTCCAAAACCAACATTCTACATTCACAATACACTGCTGCATTTTATTACATTTTAAAAACAAAATCTAGTACAAATTCTTTGTTCCATTTTCTCAAAAAAAGTGAAAAAAGCAAGAAAATCGCCAAGCACATCAAAACACGTATAACATTTTTGACAGCCAACAGCATAGGTGCAGCATACTAAGCATCCAATATGTTTACAATATTGTTAAGATAGATCGGGGGTAAGTGTACCAACACAAGAACTTGAAAAGCCGGCGAAATTCAAAAATTTCGCGTATTTTTGATCAAACCTCGCATTTACTGTTCCGTTTTGAAATTTTCAAGAGAAGCTGACGTGGTTTTCATTTATAAGAGAGCACTAAATTAAGGAAGATCTTCTTATAAGAACCAATGCCGTTAAGCTTTATTTAGTCTTCACCACACCGTATACGGTGCACCACAGTATGTCCTCCCACTACACTGGGCCACCTGCGTTGACAGTCGTCGATCATCTTCCATCAAGCCACCTGCCTTCATCCTGTACTGGATCACCTACAATGGCCGACGGATGAGATTTGCCATACACTGGGCAACCTATGGTGGAGGTCAATAGTCGAACTTGATCTTCTACTTGTATTAGGTCACCTACTGTGACCCACAGTCGGGCTTCACCGTCCACATCCAGACCGCTAGCTCAACAACGGTGTGTGCAGTTTAGTTATATCTAAATTTGTAATTTCTTTTACTTTTATGTTTTATTAAGTTGTTTTTTCCTTTGCAATGATCTACAACTCACTACATCTTAAAAGAAAGCTGATGATGTTATCTTCTACCATCTGAAAAATACTATGATCATTCTTCATGTTGGTTAAGCTGTGCATAGTTACATTGCACGCTCTTCTACTTGCACGCATGAACTCACATCACGTTTTGAACCCTCTCAGTTCTATTCTACTTGAAGGAAGCTAAACTGATGGTTTCGCCCTCGATCACATCAAGCTCCACCTTACAGTAGGTTTTTTTTGGGGCACACTGTTGACCTTTGCCTTACACTGGGCTACTTGCGTTGCCCTGCGGTGGCCCACCGCTCTTCACCACCAGCACGGTCGAGTTTTACCCTCTGGCAGTGGTCCACAATTGAATTGTACTCTCTCAAGCAACCAAGCTGTGCTTTCAATTGATGAGAGCTATAACATATTGCATATTAAAAGAAACAGGCGCACTTTAAGCCTTCCTGTTCTAATTTCATTGGAGGAAGCTAATCCGATTGTAAGATTGACTTTTGCCGTCCACTATAACATCTGCGGTCCACCACGGTATGGTTTCGCAATACACTAGGCCATCTGCAGTGATTCGTGGTCGAAATCTGCATGTATCCTATGCTACTTACAGTAGTGATTAGCTTTGCCCTCTATCAGATTCACCAAGCCTTATCACCAGCAACAGTACCTACGGACTTTGCCCTCAACCAGATTACCAGTAACGTCTGATAGTTTCATTCTGTCCTCTTCCAGGCCACCTACGATCGAATTTCGATACCCACTGCGAACTCCAACATACATTTTGAAAATTGTCTGATGCCTGCGGAATTTGCTGATTACATATTAAGTTGATTTAAGAGAGCAAGATACAAATTGGCGCCTTAGTGTCAAAATCTTTAACTGTCACGACTTCTTTTCTATTTTGGTTTTTATTTGAACTGTTTAAGATTTTACCATTACATATTGTTTCTGGTAGAATGGTATCTAACAAAATACCAAGTCAAGTAAACGTTGAACTTCATTCTAATGTTTACTGACAGTAAAATAGTTTGATCTTTACTAAATCCATAACGATATGTTATGTTAAACGCACAATTGAGCGCATGCCCAGCTGGACACCCGTTGGAAACGAAAATGATAATAAAGAATCGTTTAAGTTTGCAATTTATTGTTAATGATAATCAAATGCGTTACCTCAAATTACTATTTGTTTAGCCTTTTGAGACGACACCGTTAAATTACATGAAATAGCATGTAGAAGTTTCGTTGCGTCGGTCCTGTCTATACCATAATATAGAGATGGATGCAGAAATAATAATAACGTCATTACCATTGCCAGATAACATAATCAGTGTTAAAAGTAACAAAATTCTTATCATTACGAATATTGTGCAGTAGCTACAACCAGACGGTGCCATTTTTAAATAATAATTCAGTAAATTTCAGTTTCTCTTGATAATTATTTTATTCATAAAACATCTTTTATCTTAAAAAGCTAATAAGCCGCTTTTAAAAGCGGCTGCTTTTGTAGTCTGGTAATTAAATATTGCAAAATTGTTTAATTTAATATTAAAAGTTTGCTTAATTTTATGTTATTTAGAACGCCTTATCTTTATTTGATTAGAGCTTAAAATTAATATTCGGCGCGAGAACATTAAAAAGAGAACATGGGATTCTCATTCTTATTACAAAGAAAAAGAGCACTTTATTATGCTCTTTGTCAATATTTTGACACTACGACTACTATTTTCATTGATAACTGCATCCGGTTACGTTTTACGCTTCTCGTTCATTAATAATTTTTTTCCGTATATCTCAATGCCAAAGATTCAATTACGAAGGATTTTTCATTTTATGATAAGTTTCAATGTTAGTTTATTTTAAAAATAGACGTTCTCGGATTTTTGCTTTTTGTCAAATAAAATAACAAAGTTTTTAAACAGAGAATTTTATACGTCTTGCTGAAGATTGCTAACAAGTTCCTTTGTGAAGTTTTTTGTCATGTATTCTTTCCGTAAACATAGTTATGTGTTTATAGAGATTTAGGTCACGTTTTCTAAAATAGACACGTTTCGATATCACTGACGGATTTAATTTAATAGGTTTTTGAAACAGACTGAAACGAATAACAAACATTCAGTGTTTCATGCAGTCACATACGTATGTTTGGCGCTATTTCATTAATAAAATTCACTGCAGTTATTAGTGATAATTTTGTTGCTGATAAAAGACAAGTTTGTACTCAGTGAGATAAGCTGTCAATTCATACTACTAGATAGTTATGGTCATCATCATTGAGGTGGATTCTGTAATGTTGCCTTGCTTGGCTACACTTCAAAAACTCAACCATTGATCTCGGCATAAGCTCGTTACATTGCTAAAATCAGAACTCTTTCTAAAACTTGTTGAACGGATTTACTCTGAAGTGTAGATAATCTACACGTCTTACAAGATCAAATCAATAAAAACTGGATGAAGTTGTACATTCGTTTACTATACTTCGAAGGAGATATATTGTTGTTCTTTCTACAGGGAAGTTACAAACCAATGGAAATTAATCAGAAAAACCAGTTGACCATACTTGTCTTATTCAGTCAGAAAGTTCAGCTCGTTTTAAAGGAAGTTTAGCAAAGATTTGCGTTTCGTCTATCGCAGATGGAGTGCTTGTCACAGATAACCCTCTAATATCAACCGTAAGAGTTCAGAAAACGCAATACTGTAATTATTGAGACTAGTTGAAGTAATATTGGCACGCTTGTGAAAAGGAGGCAACTAAGTTTTCCTTCAGCTAACAACTAACTAAAACTTTTTGCTCAGAGGTCAGATTAGTTAACAGGATTATAGAATGATGGACAATCTTGGTACAAAGTTAAACTGAATCTAAACTTAAATACTTAAACCCTAAATACTTCAAAAATATTACGAAACTGGCATTTCTCAAAATTAACCATTAATACAGTAGTTTGGAGTCAATCGAGAAAAGTTCGTACTGCCGCGAAATGGGACTCAAAGTTTTTTGATCTGATGATAACATCATTCAGATAAACAAAGATGGTTGCAAATTAACACGAAGAATCGCACCTATCAGTTTTTCCAAGTGGCGGAAGCATTTGTCGAACCAAAAAGCATGGCTTTGGAACGATACAACCCACTAAGGACAATAGATAAAGTATAATCGCGAGGATTCTCCGTTTTAAGCAGGATATGCGCGTCTTTGTATGTAACGCTGTTCAGTTTGTGATAAGACCCAAAAGATTTTCTTGAACCTCTTCAACTGGTATAGTCATCACTGCCTTCTAGAATTTGGCCTACCCTGAGATAGGTAGCGGTAGGGATTTCTAAGGCGCAAATCTTTGTAGCTGCAAGGCATTCCTTCCTTCCAGTATGGAATCTTTTTATAGAACTCTTAATAACTCAAAGATCAATGTGCCACAAATAAAGTCTGAGTTATCTAGACTTCAGATTATTGAATTTTATACTCTTTAAACCCCAGGAGCTACTGTCAACCTATTTCGTTCGATCTATGAAGAATCCAAATCAACGGGATTTGACTTGACAAAGCAACCTAATCTTAAATACATAGAATTGTAGATGTGTTTTTTGTTTGCTTGGACGTCGTGGCTTCAACTGTTCAAAACGAAATCAACTATTTTACATTTCTGGTGTTAGTTTCCAAATTTCTAATATGCATAACATGTTTAATAATGACATTTTAATATCAAAATAATCTAACCTTGTTATATAGAATTACCTGTTTGTTGTTTTGTTCTTTTTGATCTTTGGCTAGAATTTAGCCGAACCTGAAGATAGATCTTGAACGCGCAACTTAACGTCCTTTTGAAGGATATCATCTTTGAGCAGATTCTTTCCCCGTAAAGAACTTTGAGATCCAGGTAGGGATTTAACCTGATTCGTTTTGATATCATACAGGGTGATTGAGAAACGCCGTTTCTCTTAATTTTTGTATAAAATTAATTTTTAATTATTTTATAGAAAAAGGTAAGTAAGATTTGTTTTTCCTGATAAGTGTTTAAGCTTTCAGAGATTTTTTTATCCCCATGGGATCGAAGTAGAAGTGTGTCAAAGTTGTCAAACTTTTTTGCTGGGTTTATCTTTTATTAATTACCACATGCGTATAGGCTTCTCCTGGCAGTAAAAGTTTGAAAAGTTGATTGGACCCAAAAGCGTCGAATTGTAGCAGCGTTGTATTTAGAAGGCATAATGCGTTTGTTGTACTATAAATCTCAGTTCTAAGCAAAGGCTGATCATTCTCTTTCAACCATTTTTTCCTGTTTGTGGCTTTATGTGTCCATGTCTTCCCGATTCCTTGAACTGACTCGTCTCTCCTTCTCTATTTTCCTTTCTTTTTCGTGGTTTCTGCTTCCAGGGTTCGGGCCCGCTTCATATTGTACACAAACGTTTATATTTTTAACGTTTTAGTTCATAAAGAAATACATAATTTACACATTTCGTCCATTTCAGTGTGTATTTTAGTTAAAATTCGGTGAAAAGGAATTTTTGCAGTTTGAAACGAATCAGTTTGTTAAATGCGATACGATAACTTTTTGTTTTCAGGTAGCAAAGGAACGTCATTTATACGTCGAAATAACGTATGCTTATATGTCGTTGTCGATGCCATCTTGTTGGCAGAAAAGGAGTGAATAACATGTAACTAGAATTTGTCAGTTTTTAAAAACCGAATTTTAAATTTAAAAAATCGGTTTTAGATACTAGAAACAAATATGTAAAGATTTATTAATTAATTAATTAAAAACTTTAACATTTTATTCATTTAATTCGAGACATCGCCGTATTAAGTAATGAATAATGAAAAGAAAAACGATAGCTAAAACAATGAGTCAAATTAATCTTGACCACTTATCTGAAACAGATAAGTTAGCAAAATATACTATGAAGACAATAATAAAAGAAGATTAACTGAAGACAGAACTGGAATTTACACTATACAGGGCGGTCCAGAATTTAAATAAGCAAAAGAAGCTATGTTAAGAACAAACTGCGAATTAGAAAAAGATCTCGATGAAATAAGAAAAGAAATAAGAATCTTTAACGTAGCAAAAGAGCAATTCAATAGAGCAAAAGAAGAATTTATTAAATAAAAGAAGAAAGCCTTTAAAGAAAAAGAAGGAAATCGACAAAATGAATACGAGCAGACGAAGAACAACTACAATTTGATACAGAATGGTACGAACAATCCTCTAGCAAAAAAAAATGGCAAGCAGCTCATCAAAAGAAGAGGATAAAGAACTAAGTAGGAAAAATAGCAACCAATGACATCTTCCACCACCGAACTCGGAAAGAAAATAAAAACCTCCACCATCAATAATTATATAGGCAGTAGGTAACTATGACGCTTTACAATCTAAATTAGTGTAATAAGTGTAATAAATAATAAAAATTTTATGTTAAATCTAACAAATCAAGAAGATTATAGAAAAATAACTAAGCAGCTAACAAAAGCAGGCAACACCTAGTACTCTTGCGAGAATAAGGGTACCAGACTAATAAGAGTAATGGCACCTCTCTTGCGACCTAAGAGACATTATTACAGATGTGACTAATAAAGGGCACAAAATCATTGAAGCTACTCCTATGCTAAGTAAAAGAGATAAATATCCCCTTGCTATGTTCATGCTGACATTGGAACATGGAGAAGATATAAAAAATCTTCGAAATCGACAAAATTAAAAAAGTATAAGTACAAATTGAAGATGTAAAGAAAACTAAGCTTATTCCTCAATGCAAGCACTGTCAGTACTGTGTCAGTACACAATTTACCACGGAAATGTGTAAAATACACTGGTAATCATCATACCAAACAGTGTTCAAGAGGTGACGTAAAAA
>VTPC01007877.1:0-43506 GCA_011009095.1 Ignelater luminosus
TGACCAAACAGTATAATTCACGTCATGGTTGGTCAATACCGCGATCAGAATTTTTAAATAGCTGTAACTATACAACGCAACTTAATTTTCGTAGTTTTTAAATATTCTTCCAAGCATGTCCCTTAACTTTAACAATAATTATTCACGGCACGGTTCGTCCCCACTCAGTACTGTTCAACGTAATAAGATTTTTGCAAGGTCTCCAAATATTCTGTTGAAAGAGGTGTAACTATCATATAAAGCAACTCAGTTTTCAAGCACTCTGTCAAAATATGTTTAATAATTCAAGACACGCTTTACCAAGATAACACTCGTCACTTTTAGGAGGAAATTACCGCAAAACGCAACTCAATTTTTCTAGTTTTCAAACATTCTGTCAAAACATGTTTAATAATTCAGGACACGCTTTATTAAGACAGCACTCGGGATTTCTAAAAAAAGAATTACTCTACATCGCAACTGAGTTTTAGTAGTTTTCAAACAGCGAAACAATAATTCATGGCACGCTTTGTCAAGAGCAAGATCGCACTCAGAACTTCTAAAGAAAACTAACTATACGACATAACTTAATTTTTGTAGTTTTCAAAAAATGTTCTGTCAAGTCATGTTTGTTAATTTTAATGACCAACTAATAATTTACGGTACGGTTCGAAAAGACTGCATTTAGAATTTTTAAACGAAAGAATTTACGAAATATCAAAATTTTATTGTTTATTATGGAAGGTGATGATTACAAATTTAAGGCCACAGCTTTAAACGTGTGCTCTGTAGAGGTGTAGACCTACTAATCACGTAGCGAAACCCCAGGACAGCACGACAAGTGTAAATTCCACCGACAATAGTCTACCCTCTCTTTAAGGAATAGACGTCCGTCAGGTGGAAAAGCAAGGAGGATGTTGCAGCGGGTTGCCTGCGCTCCTTAACATAGGGGGGAATGTGAAACCTGCAATCGAACACCGATCAGATTCAGAGAGCACTAGAATTGTCAAATTTTAATGAATCGAGAACAATAACAAAATTTTTGTTTTATACAAAGCAGTTGGAGTTGGGATCTTTAGAGAGGAAAGAACAGCAAAAGCTTAAGAAAGTGAAAGGTGTAAGCATGAAGATTCAGAAAATAATATCTATAGGTTAGGTGAAAAGAGATAACCTACCATAGGGATCAATAAAGTGGAAGGAATTGATCACAAAAAAAAGTTTTGATCCGACTTGATGTCCTAGGACCAAAATAACTAATCTAAAACAGAAAACAAGAATACTAAACTCTAAAACGCAAATGTGACAGAGGTGACTGGAAAACAAAGCCCTTGCCAAATTTTTAGTTGGTGGATGGATGAATATCACGTGCCGGGGTTTGACAGAGTTATTTATTCTTGATCTCTGCTGGTGGTTTGAATGGAATTTTAAAAATAACTAACAGAGGTAGGAAGTTTCTATGCAGATATTTCTTTTATCAAAAAATGTGTGTACACTCCATTTAGAAGAAAAATATTTAATAACTTGTTGATTGAAATGGTTCTAATATTGATCAAAATTTGAAACGTTCAGACATATTTTTGGATAAAGACATAGCAAAAATTATTAGAGCAGCTTTAAGAGGAGCTGTTTATTTAAAATACCGGAAAAGCAAGCAAAATATTAGAAAGATATTTTTAACGTTTGGTTAATTAAACTTGAAACTTTTAATAAAATATTCAATTCGTTAAAAGGAATTTCAAGAATTTCAGATTAATGTTTTCTAACGTAAAACGGAATGCCTGTAAGGATAGCTGCACTTACTTATAGCCTACATTTTTGTCTTGTTTTTAAATTAATTATAAGGATTTTTAATCTTTTGTTTTATAACCTTAATAAATATGAAAGCTTTAACTTCGATCAAAATAATTTACCAAAAAGTATTATGTATATCCACCTACAGAAGGTTTTAGTCAAAATACCTATGAAAACAACCACACGTGCTTTGAAAGCATTTAGGATACTCAGGATGAGAGATAATACGTTACAAAAGCACAAGTAGAGGTCTCACATTTCAAAGCCACATCAAGGGAAGGAATCATTTTACACGTGATGAATATTATTAATATGTAGGTAAATTAATTCTAAACTAATTAGTTTAGTGCAAACAAGGTTTAACTGGTTTAGGATATTAACAATTGTGACTTGATGTATGGAAAGAATCTAAAACGAATAGCATCTAGGGTAAAATTTATATTATTTGGCATCGTCTAAATTTTGATTAAAGCATTAAGGCCGTATAATCGGCTTACACAAGCATACAGGATCTATCCACCCAACGTATTCCTCTGAATTAGTATATGGTAGAAACTGAAGATAAATTGATTTTTCTTCTATGTCAATTTTTTAAATAAGAGAAAACTTCAAAAATGCAACAAATGTGAATCTATCTGATTATATGGTGACAAAATAATTGAAGTTAGAACCAAAAGATCCATTCTGATCATAGCCCATAGCAATAGGTTTTGCAAGCGTAGCTCAAAAAGGACCAAGCAACCTGTTCAAAATATCATACTTAAACGTAACTGACGAACTGAAGTCCATGGAAATCGTGGATAGAGATAAAGATTTTGATGAGTTTAACTCATGGAAAACATCGAGCCAGTTGACGTGGTTGTTCGCATTTTCGACCTTGGTGTGGTAGTTTCATGAGCAGACTATTGTGCTGATGGGATCGCCGACATTGTCTGGTCGTATGGATGAAGACGAACGTCTTGTGCTGGTAGAGATGGTCAGCAAGTATAATGAGTACTGGCTGGCGAAGGTGTGCAGTATGATAACGGCGATAGTGGCAAGGAAGACTTAGCGAACAGGATAGCTACTTGCCACACCTCATGAGGTCATTCGGTAAGCGGAGCCTTAAAGGAGCAAGGACAACGTAAGATGAATGATCTGCAACTGAACACTGCCGACGTGTTTTCGCTTCAAGGCACTTCTGTCTATAGAATGCCCCCAATGCCTCATATTAGACTTCATTGATGTAAAATGAGAGAATTTAGTCTCTTCAAAGAATCTAAAGCAATACCGATCTTTGAAGTCGTTTGCTCAATAATCGAGCTTTCAACACAGACCACGAATTAAAACAAAATCTTTGTTATAATAATTTAACATTTAAAAATATTCAATTATTCATGTTATTAAAACAGTTAACTAACTATTTATAATGGATGTGACAGCGTTGTAACTGATGCTAATGATATAATGTTGTTGGCTTTGGTGTTTTTTGTTTTGGTTTACTTCTCCCTTCTTAGGAAGTCATTTGTAATCGAAAGGTACATTTCAGTAGCCCACCGCCTACTGACCTGGCATTTTTGAAGGCCTATGGCAGTAGACTCACTAAGAGAGCATAGATAGCGCCCGATAATAATAGCTCAGCACCTTCCCAAAGGCATGGAAGGAGAAACATGTCAGCTAGGGCCTGTGCATCTCAAATACACTTGCCATGAACCCACAAAAGAGACAAAGCAATAATCTTTCAGATTGTAAAAGACAGAGAAAAGGAAAACATTGTGTGGCTTGAGAACAGGCTTCAGTCAAGAACTAGAAAACTAAAAACCTAAAAGCAAAAATAAGTGTGTGGTAGAATTTGAAGTATTTGGAATGTCTCAGAGTTTTCGAGAGTTCGCACTGGACTTTTTGGACCGATCAGCCGATCTCTTCGTACAAGTTGGAACTTTTTGGAAAGGTCACATCCTTCAAACTAATTGAATTTTTCTGACGGCTAATCTTTCTAACCTTCTCATGGTAGAAAATTATGCTGTGGTCTATGAAACCCCGCCGTTTGGATATTTCGGGCCTGTCTGCATTTTCAGATATTTTGAACACGATATGATCATTACAATCATTATTGATTTTTGCTTCAAAACACGGCTCTGTAGAAGCTTTCTGTTTCTCTTCAGCTGAGATGGAGATTGATTGATGGAGATCGATGCATTGAATGTGGAAATAGTGAGATTGTGACGACAATAGAAGCAAATGAATGTGAAGAGAGATTGATTGATATTGAAATGAACTGATGTTGGCATCTTGATGTTAAACTGGAATCAGTGTGATGATTAGCTCAATGATGGAAAAAGTAGATAAAGAATCGATTGGGGTGTGGTACCACCGCCAGTTGTAGACGAGCTTTTTCCTACTTTCGTCTTGGTTTACTAACTCCGCCAGTACAGAGAAGAAAGATAACGTGGCAAGTACTTATACATAGAAGGTAAGATCAATAATACAAAGAATCTGGACATAGGATATGCACTAGCCTAATTGCATTTGAGCTATAACAGATCATGCTGCTTTATTTCTACTTGTACTGTCTAAGTTTTAAAACTCTGTTAGTGGATGCAATGTATTTTTTCGAAATTATATCAAACTACAATAATTTATTGTTTTAAGAATTAGGAGGAAACGGCAAATTGTAATTTTGATTGGAGCTATAGCAACGTTAGCGTCGATCTGGCTATTAATATATGAAAGGAATTTATCTAAGATGTTAGATGTTGAGAAAAATATAAAACCAAAATAAATTTTACTCTGAAGTGCTTAAAATGTTTCCTCTACAACAGTTTTACTTATTTACTTAAGTAAATTATTTTGTTCCTTTGTTTATTCTCCTTCAAACAAGACGAATTTTTGAGAATGTAAAGAGTGACAATTTAAAAACAGATTAAGAATTTGATGTCAGTATGTTACCGGCTAAATTTAAAACTTAAATTAAAAAAACAAAATTATGCTACCTCATTTCCTACTTTCATCTACAGAAATAAAAAATGATAATTTTACAAAATACCCACATAACTTGCAAACATTTTTGTTTTATTAACATTGAACCAGTAAAACATCAACTGACAAACTGTAAGATTCAAACTTTTAATTTTGCTGTTTGTTTCATAAAACATAACCAACATTTAGAAGTATTTTATAAAAAAATCCAATTTAAAATTTTTCGTTTCATCTTCAGATTTTAATTTAAACAGAAAATAAAATTTCGCATTTTTAAAACCACAAACGTTTATAAAATTTTCATTAAATTATCTGAAAGTAAGGTATCAAAAAGGAAAAAAACACGCCGAAAAAACCTCACACGTTCCATTTGTGGTTTATCATGCTGCACGCGTTTCTGATCTTTCAGTGACGCTTTAAAATTGCAATCCTTTTGAACTTACACACCCGTAAAAATTCGTATTTAAAATTCATGTATTCGACAATAGGCAAAGATAAAGCGAGGTTTTGTTGGGCTGCGGGCCAAGATAACGTGGTTCAGGCGCGCGCTATCTCGACATCACTACACAAATACCGCTGTCGCATGTACAGACACGTTCAGAAGAGTTCGTGCTTTAATATTTGACCAGATATTACAAAAGTTTGTTGAAATATTGACACAGTTTCTTGTGAAAATGTAAAATATTTGACCAAATGTTAGATAGTGAAGTCTACACTTTTTAGTAAACGTTCTAGAGATATAATGCATGTGAATTATGCAGTTTTCTGAAGTGCATAATATACAGAACTACTGTTTAGAATTTCCGGTGGATATTACAATACATAAATTTAATGCTTTTAGATAAATTTAGTTTGTAGAATAAAAAACAAATGAATAATGGAATCAACAACGTAGTAGTTGCATTTTTTTAAGAATATACTAGATGATACTTTCAAAGCAGACAGATCAATATCACATTTTTGATGAATTGTCTAAAATACTTCGCTGAAACTAAGTATCTATTCCTAATTAATAAAATAAATTAATAAATTTTGATTTTTCTAAATACACCCGTCTAGTTTAAAAGGCGGCCTTAAGTTGTAAGTAAAGAATTGTGGAAAACAAAATTACAACTTATAATATTTGGGTTAATTTGATGCAATACAACAAAGGCATCTTTCTGTATCTTTATAAGATTAGACAGAAAATCATTTTAAAAACCCCAAACATACAAAAACAACATTCTTTGAAAATGAGAAGCCTAATGAAAAGATTACTAAACACCCTGTAAATAAAACTGAATAGGATACATCAGAAATGAAGTTTAACCTACTTTTAGGCGGCATCGCTATCTACAGCCATAAAATGAGTTTTTCTTATTTTCTTAGAAAATGCTTGAAACATACTGTTATTGTTCCAGGTCGCCTATGGCGACACAACACAGAACGTATTAAAATTTCTAAGAAGTAAGGTCAGGAGAGTTTGAAAAACTAAATGCAAACTTTTTATTTTGCCATATAAAATTTTCCAAATTAACAAGAACGTAATGAAACTCTTGTTGAGAGAGAGTCTTCCTTTGCATTTTAGACAGCTGTTCTTTTTATTGTTTGATTTTTTAGTTTTTGTTTGTTTGGTGATGCATAACATCTGAAGATAAAACGCCAACTATTTGTCTGCGCGCTTTCTTCACCAAGTCTAGCACTTCTTCTAGAGTAGTGTCAGACACCGAACTACATTCTTGGTCCTGATAAATCTGCTCTGGTTCAATGAGTATTAACTGAAAATGAAGAAAGCTACAATATAAAGACAAATATCCACACTTAGCATTGTAGCATACCAAGACGGTGGTAGCTTCTCATTTTTCTTCCAGACTAATACAAGAAACACATTTGAATTTTTATGGGCAAAAACTTGACTAGTCCTTGTTTTTCCCAAATAACGAATATTCGTTTAAAGTTTTCTCAAGTTCTTTAAAATACTTTTGTATGATACAATCTCTCTGGACATTCCTATAGCATGAGCGTCAAAAACGTTCTCGACTTTTGGAACTGCAATATCAGACCTCCTCAAGAAAGAAACCAACCACTTATTGTCCGCTTTGCCTAAACATGAAGTGATGAAAAGAGTTTGAAAAAAATATTCCTTAAGTTTCTTAGGGGAAATTATTGTGAAATGAGTTCCAGGCCGCCTATGGCGGCCGATAGTCTGACAAAGTCTTACAAAGATTATTTATTAGAATTGCTTAGAATAAAACCGCAAATAGAACTGACACATGTATATCATAAAATCGATGGCCGAAAATGAGTGTTAACCTCACTATTCGTAGTAGACGTCTTTTACTTTCTTACTGGACAATTCACTTTATTTGCGCTTTGCGTTCTTTTTTATATCTTCCTAGACAACATGGAATATACAAAAGCGAAGATTTTTGCACCAGACAGCTTTTGGCCGCTAAGGTCAGCCTTTGCGTTTTCAGGTTGTGTCACCTTTAAATTTTAAATCTCTTATGGGCTATACTATTTGGATCATTTCAAAAAAAAGTTGTATTCAAGGTTTAGACAGTACACTGAGAACCACAAACTGCTGAATTTGATGTTTTTTTACCTTTCTCAAGTCAAGGCTATTCACGACTGTTGCTGTTTGCGTTCTCTTCTTTTAATATGTTTATGTAAGTTAACTTGAGTTATACTGTCTTTGTTGGCCCTTTTTGGAAGTGGAAAGTCTAAAATATGTAGGCAATGCAGAAATTATTAAAATGCCTGAGTATACAATCCTGTTAACCTCGTCATAATCTACCTATTGTTCACTGGGCGACTCATGTTGGTTTACGTCATTTTTCCAATCTTCTTAGAAAAAACCAAAGTAAGATATAGTCACGATGGTCAATCTTTGTTTTGGAACTGGAAAGCCTGGACTACGTACATAATACTAGACGTTCTACGAAGATTGCTCTTTGCATTTTTTTTTAAATCTTCTTAAGGAAACCCAAAGTAAATGATACTACGTTTATTCAAGGCCGCCTGCGGCGGCTAACGACCGGTCTTCTTTTTGAAATGAGTCAGAGTATGTACACAATACAAAGACTATTAGAAAATCTAGAAATGAACCCTGTAAGTAAAGTAACCTTACTATTAGTACACACCAATCTTTTTCCCACTGTATGGTTTACGTCAGTTGCACTTTGCGTTCTTTTTTTCTAATCTTCGTAGAAAAATTAACATGAATTTATATTGTCTTTGTTGTTGTTTGTTCTGCTGTTGTTGATTAGACCTTTTTATATCCTAGACCTAACGTCAAATATACAGCCTCTGTTCCAGGCCGCCTGTTCCAGGCCGCCTGTTCCAGGCCGCCTGTTCCAGGCCGCCTGTGGCAGCCAACTGATTAATTGATTAAGAAATGACATTGTACCAATCTTCAAGAACGCACCTGGATGGTGCCATTTATTTGACCATACTAGACAACTGAATTGCAATACCTGAAATGAAAAAAGTTGCGTTCTAGTAATCCTAACCTTCCACAAAAATTTCTTGTTGGGAAAATGTTTTCGAAATCGCTTTAGCATTCTAGAATTCTGTGTTTTTATATCAAACTTAAATAACTGCAGTTGTTGATAAAACCTCTTTGCTAATTTTGTTAATTAACTTTAGAATGTGTTTATTCAATTTAATTCGCAATATATCCGGCTCGAAGGACCATTTTCATGTTGAATCTTTCAATTGGTTTGAAGAATCTCAGGGTAATAAAACAAACAGGATATTTGTTTGTTACCATGTCAGATTGCAAAGCTTGATTACTTATGTAATAAGTACGTCCCGGTGGGACGATGCGATTGATGTCCTACATGATATGTACATCCGAATAAGCTAAGGAAGTGACACTTTAAGGAGTTAAAGGGAGTATTTGGTCATATTCAAATACGTTAATTGAAAGCAAATGCATTTTATAAATACAATTGGAGGATTTACGTAACAGTTCTTGAAACAAAGTATAAATGAGATTAAAAATTGAAGAGGTAACTGTCTGTAACTGAAAATTGCAATTAAAAAGAGAATCTTCTGATGAGTCACCCAAACAAAAAAAAGTTAATTTTTCAAGATTTTGTTTTAACTTGATTAAGCATTTTGAAACAAAGCCTTTTTGAATAAGAACTATTAATGCAATTTATTGTGATTTATTTCTTCTAATAATTCTATTGTAAAAGAGATTGTACAACTATAAATTACTTATTGTTAGCAAAAAATGTTCATTGTTTCAATACATCCAGACAAAGATAATTTATTAAATTGCCTGTTATAAAATCCAAACAAGTATAGTGGTATATCAATCATGGATTCCATTTTAAATTCAAGACGTCTCAATTTGAAACAACTGCAGACATAAATTTACAAAAAATAAATTTCCTTAAATGATATAAATCGCTTTTCAGATCAATTATTTTGTGCACATCTTTATCTTGATTTATTTTCTTTTTTCCGTAAATTAACATAAATGTTCTATTATGCTGTTACCATTAAGTTCATCGTATGGGTGGCATCTTAAAACCACCACGATTGCAGTGTGTGTGGCTTCATTGTTGAGTGAAAGAAGATACAAGAAGAGATACTAAATTTAGATGTCATAAGATTTTGTTTTTCTTTGTTAGTTTATTCAATTTCAGTAAACTCAAATTTTATTTATTGTTTCAGGAAGTCGTTGGGTTGGTTGGAATAATGATAGTCGGGAAGGTGAACCAGTGGATATTACCTTAGAATTTGTCAACATCCGGGAATTTAGTGCTGTTCATCTTCATGCTAACAATATGTTTACTAGAGGTGTACAGGTAAGCAGAAGTAATTTAATTTTTAAGCTGGATGTTTTATTTTTACCTCAGACATTTTTTTTTGTGAACGTTAAAACTAATTTATAATTACAATAAGAAGATTTTGTAATTTATAATTTATTTTACAATGTGCCCGATTAGTGTATAGGCGACCTTGGGTTGTGGGTAAGGAGTCGCAATAGAGAAAGATGGAAAAAGATTTTAATTATACGATTCAGTCAGAAGAACGAAAAAATCTCAGGAAAGATGCGCAAGGCATATATTGGAAAAACATTTCATATTATTTTATTTTTCCAACACTTCAAACTTGTTATGATCAAAAGTATAACTGCAGTAAACTAGAAAATTTGAAAAATTATATTTTAATATTCAGATTTTATAGTTTCAGTATTTAATTTTATATTAGCTATTGATTAATTTTAAAAAATAGCAAACCCGAACGTGTTTGTTATTTTTCCCCGCCATGTATTGGTTCTGCTATTTTGGCACTTAATTACAGTAATAGAAATCCCACACCTCCATCAAGTATGTCTATTTCAGTGACAATGCATTCAATCTATCTGTAGTTGAGCCTTCCTTTAATGAATGCGGGTCAGGGGTCCTACATGGTGATGTTCCCCCCACCTCCTGTGCTAGTCAGTCAATCATTGATATCTAATAAAGCTTTCTCGAGATAAACGAATGAAAATTCAAGCGTTTCCTCGATTTAAAAGCATTCCTAACATGCCATCGTCATTCTAATACGGTATGCCCAAATAAAATATTTAGGATAGAATAGAATTTTTGTCTATAGCAGTTAACGAGTTACGCATAGTTTTATGCAGTACGAGTTGTTTGTCCTTGGTTTAGTTTGAATTTTAGCAAATTATGTGTACTAGCAGTATACATAAAGGGAATCCCTCTCTCTTTACGTCTAAAGTTCTGTGAAGCAAGATTATATTATTTATACTATGCGCGCTAACCGCTAGGTATTAAACTAAACATTTGGCAGCTTATTCAAGCTTCTGTCCCACAGAATATTAATATTAATCTGGCACGTAGCTTGTCGGCAAAGTCCTGGATTATCATGTTTACAACATCGCTCCGTTTGAATAGTTTCCAGGATTCCAGATCTAATTATATCATAGAAATATTTTACATGTGCATTAATGCCTGGATTACACCATATAAAAATTTCCTAGTGGTGCTTGGAGTTTTATTCATAGATTACTGCAGTTATAATAACAGGATTCCTTCAAGTTTTTTTTTTTTAAAAATAAATTTGTATAGATAGACACCTATTTAACTTATAACCCAACCAATAGATAATTTTATTTGAAAGAATTGTTGGCAAGCTGTAAATTTGTATGCACATTTATGTGTTTTGATGTCTACATGTCGCCGCTGGCGACGTTAAATGATATCAGACTAGACGACCAGTAGAAAACGTCCCTCCAAATTTGTTAGTTCTTGCATTCAATGCTGCGTTGTTCTTTTTCAATAGAAAGATTATCAATGGAGGCCAATCTCAATACCATCATTGACTGTTTACTGAATCTTTAGTTATAACTGCAGATTTCTCTTAATCCATGTTTACACCTGAATTACAAGTAAGTTTGTCATTCTTCATCATAGGAAAATGGAGAAAAATTGCAGAAAAGTCAATCTTTACCTAATGATAAGCGTAAGACTCATTTATTGAAGAAATAGCATTGCCAAGCCCAAAGTTAATGCTCGACCTCATACAGTTTAGAGCAAGATTGATGATTTGCCATTCAATGCAACACCTTCGTTTTCAGTTTGAAGAAGACAGGCATATGGAATGAAAGAACTGATTGATTTTAATAGGCCAAAAGCCCACTTCATTTCAGCAACATTGAAGTAGTTTAGTAGTTTCTTTCTCTTCTTTAATCATCTTAGAGGAAACCACCTTAAACCATAGCTTTGGAAGTAGTCAGACTTCGTCTTTTTAAGTCAGCTGTACTCTAACACGGATCGTGTTTAGTTTTCCAACACGACCGTGTTGGTGATCTACAGTGGGGTTTTAAGCTCCATCCAGCATTCCATTAAGCTTCTTAAGCTATACCCAAAGTAACGGTTTTCATCAGTGTCCTATAGCAAGAATTCACCCTTTGCCCACTTACCTTTACTCTTCATTTACCTTCTTACAATTAGGTCAGCTATAGCCGAACACAAAACGGGCTTCACTCTCCAACAGGTCATTTCTAATAAGACTTTATCCATTATTAAGCCACTTATGGTAGTGCACAGTTTGGTTTCGTAATTCATTAACCTTTTTCATTGTGCCCACCTAACAGGCCTTAACTGACTCTCTCTACTAACTCTTCTTTATGTACAGTTGCACTTATGTTGATGTGGTAGTTTGAAAGAGTACGTCATTTTAAAAATTGCCACTATACTCTGCCGGGGATGTGCCATTAACGCATCTATCCGTTTGCTTTCGTTAGCCTTAAGTCAGCTATGCTCAACACGGGATGAACTTTACCCTCCAGCAGACTTTCTTCAGTCATGCTTCGCTCTCCATTAAACAAAATAATACTTGAATACTGATCAGGCTTTACCATCCAACAGGCCCCCTTTGGTAGCCTGGAGTGGAGCTTTACTCTCTATCAAACCACCTATGGTGGCACACAGTCGGGCTTTGCTTTTTATTAACTTCCTTAAATCTGCTATAATTTAACACGGGTCGGACGTCACCCTCTAGCGGGTTCCCTTTTGCTGTCTAAAGGAGATCCTCATCTTCTTTCAAACCACCTACGTCCTATGGTAGCACATAATTGAACCTTTTTAAGTTAGCTACGCTTGAACACGCTTGATTTCTCATCTTTAAACTTCGTGCTCATGGAGACTTGATCACTTTCTGCCAACTTTATCTAAGGCCAAAACTCATCAGGATTGTGTGAAGTCCTTTGTCTTACTTCTACTGCACAGGTTGTCGTACTATATTGAAAGTGGGAAATTTTAATCTTGGAAAACTGTATCGACAGACACTATGATAATAATTCACTATTGCCCAATTGGGAAAAAAGCATCACCATGTATTACAAAGATCAAAACTAACCTAAGATTGCAGAATGAATTTTAGATAAACTCTTGGTGAGCTGAGTTAGATAAATGAAAAAGATCTAAACGCTACCTTTTAATCAGCAAATAGCTACAACAGAGTTTCCTAATAAAGCAGCTACGTTTAACCTACTTATGTTTTTGCAATTAACAAAATCACAAAGACTCAATCATTGGTCTTACTTGTTTTGTTGCCAAAATTCCATGCATTAATACTATCGAGTCACATGGAATCTTGGTTTTTTCAAAAACAGGGCAGAGCTCCAGTGTCCAAACTATCAAACGAAGTCCTGCATAAACTTGTCCTCGTACAAATGGAATCTTTGCGTCATAAATGATTCTTTGGCTTTGGTAGAATATTATGTTATTGGAAATTACTAAAATGTGGTTTGGTGGGCATGATTTTCGTACTAGACTAACCGAGCCACTATTAAGTTTTATTCTGCCTCGTCTTTCCTTTATTTTTATTTCCTCCAATACCTAGCTTATTATAAAAAGATTTTTCTACAAACTTTTATAGTAATTAAATAAAGTTAAGCTAGACACACTTGGCGGACTTGGGTAGTGGATAAGTTATTTTACATAAATCTGTTGCATGAAATTTAATAGAATAGAAACTTTCTAAATGTACGGTGAAATTCATAATAATTGTTATTAATGAAAACTCAAGATACTCTGATAGTAAATTAGTAGTTTTTTTTTTTTAAATAATCAAGGTTTAATAAATAACGTCACTTTGATACGTTTTTTTCTCTTGAATAGTAATAAATCCCTAGAACAAAAATATTTTTTATGAAAGGATTGCTGTGAATTCCATGAAAATATTGATGTCCTACTTTTTCGTTATCTCTTTCCACAAATTTTCCCAGCGAAAAAAAACAAGAACTGACAAATTTAATTTATTATCAATATGCCTACCAACCAACCAACATCCCAAGAATTTAGAATACTCACGTTAATATTAGGTATACTTCGCTTGCGAGATTAATATTTTAATTTCCTTTGGGAGACACAAAAGTGATGGATGCTCTGCAAATGTTATCAAAAAATATTCTTTGAGTTATGTACTTTAAACTGTCAGATGTATATTATATCAAACATGTTTATTGTTGCAAAACAAATTATTTGATCCATTAGACTTCTAAAATGTACAACCAAACAGGAAATCTCAGGAGGTTATGAATAAAAGAGCGAAAGCGAGACATTCAAAATACTCACAACTACAGCCTTTTGAATATTTTTCAATAATATGAAGAATTTAAAATTTTTAATTAATTTCAAGACGGCTTTTTGTGACATTTTGCTTCATATAATGAAACCAATTTAATGAAAAGGCGAAAAGCTGAACATAAAGCGGTAATACACCTGCAGTGTATGAAATAAAAAAAAAAACCAAACCAGAAATGGAAATTTTAATTAAGTTGAATAAAAAAGAAATTAGAAAAATAAATTTACGAATTTATTTCTTTACAATTAAGACGCAAAGTGGAGAAAAAAGGACTTTTATGTCATAAAATCGTTTCGCATCTGAATGCAGGAACACCTCATTATAAAACAACGTCTGGAAATCCCACCTCGGAGAGTATTTTCGAAAACTGACGTAAACCGAAAGCATAGAATACATTTCATTCGCTTCGTTTCGCCAAGAGAATAAAATATCAATAACAGAAAACGCTTTATGAAAAACAGGTAGACAAAGCGAACTCTTTATAACAATACTTTGAAATAAAGTAATGGATTCTCTGTTTTCAGGATGATTTTAAATTCGATCCCTGCGGGCTTTAATTATAAACAAAGTGGAAGTTTGTTTTGGTTCTGGAATAATTTGGTATTTGAGAAAAAAATGTTATCCTATTAGTTGGTATACTTCAAAGAGTTCAGTTTTTTTTTGTTCTTGTTTCTACTACTTTAATTAGTTTACCTTACCAGATATCTCACTCTAGTTCATATTTTTCTATTCTAATTTTTTATTTTGATGGTAAATACCTACTATGTGAATATTTTATCTTGTAACAACATTTATGTACATTTTATAAATGACTTGACTACCATGCTCTACTAATTTCAAATATTAGCAGTCTAATCTTGTTTTTCAAATGAAACGCGCAGTATAAATGTATGTAGATAATTTACTGTTTGTATCAACGGTTTTCACAAGATCTATTTTATTGTGCATTTTTTGGCACACAACAAAAGCAATTAGGAGTGTCAGACCTTATCAAAACATAATTTTTGAAAATCCCCAAATTTTCTTTATCGTGTTGTTGTAAAGGCAAAATCTTAAAGGCGAATCTATTCAAACTGTTTGAACATGGTTTGACCGTTCACAGCAAATCAAATATCAAATTAAAGCTTCCATCTCTATTCGATCTCGTGTGGAGAGTCAAAAAGCGTACAAACAGGAACAACTAATTATCTGCAGTAATCTTGAGAAATCAAGAGATCGAAGAGGTCAATTTGGCCAGCAGTAGTACTCATGGGAGAAGATAGACCCTTTATCACTAACCTTCTTAACCACCTACTGCATCTTCCTCTCTTTTGGACTGTATATGGATAAAGATATTTCCTTTTCCATCACCTGGATTATCTTGGTGTATCTTGTGTTTATTTACTTTTCAAATTGCAAACCTGCATTTGTTAGTCTGAAGTATATTGTCGTAGCCTCGTTTTGATCAAGTGATTTTTAGGCAGCCTTAACAATAGGTTCGGTTACGCCTTGACAGGCCAAACGGTGAACAATGAACTAGAAAACTAAGCCTTACTGTTACTCTTACTCATCTGAAGTTTTTTGTTTTTTTTTCTTCTTGATGATCAGTCTAGGAAGAATTGTCCAAAAGAGTACTCTAAGAAACCGTTCATTATTAGAAACCATAAGTACGATGATAGACAGTTTTACATCAAAGAATGCTGCAAGAGTCACTTTCTTCTAATGAAGGGCTCTTTCTGCTTTATGTACCAAGGCATGATGTGCGGTTTCTGTAGGCCTACTCCGTCTGTAAGCGTGCTGATTTTCATGAAAGAGGTTTTTAGTAAGAATTGTGTCTTTTTTGTCGTTTTAGGAATAAAACTACATTAACCGCCTTCTAAACTTTTATAAGATATCTCTGGATCAAGACCCTTCAAAGTAAGCCTGAGAAAATTTTATTAGATAATCATGAAATAGCACAATCAGCTATCACTTTGTTGGCTTGGGAAGTAAACAGTCAGGGTATGATTAAACAATTCCTTTCTCGTTACTGTCCAAAGCCCATCTTTTTTGCGTTTTAGTCTTTAGTTCACTTTGGACATTAAATTTGCGCTACTTGCTCCATACTTCGTGATGAGCATTGGCGTTGTATCCAATTAAGACTGGGCAATTCGGCTGGCCTTTCCAAATGAAAATTTTCTTACCAGTTTAGAAATTGGACGAGCAAGCCCCGACTTTGAACAGATAGATCCATGTCGATTACTTTGCTGGTCTGGGTTACAATCAGTTAGGTTTTGTATGATGTTCTTTCGGAAGTGACTTAAGCCAAATAATTTTGCAAGAAATTGTGTTTTTTGTTTTGTTTTCTCAAGCGCTCTAGAACACTATTTACCAAGTTGGTAGATTACCTCATACGAAAAGTATTTTAAGGTTATATTCATCGAAAAACGAAATTTGGTTTTTATTGACAAGACAGTAGACCGCATACAATACAAATTTTTTATTCTTGATTCAGTCTAATTAAATTTTTTATTTTTGCTTAGTAAAGTCATCTATTGGATATGTGAACTTGCAAAATGTGTTGCCTACATTCTACAAATATGGATTGATTCGGGTAGGACTCAAAGGTTCTTGATACTCGCTGAGGTTGTTTAAAATAATTGAATTCATTCATTTTAATGTAAAATTTTAGTATTTCTAGATTTTTATAAATAAAAATTGTTAATTTCAATTACGTGAGACAGATATCTTTACAAAAATAAATCCAATTCATGTAAAGGGCGTTTTGTGTTTTCAGAACTTTTTATTGTCATTACTAATTAATTTACATTGAGACACTGCATTACTACAAAAATAATTAATAATTACTTACGTAACTAGATAAGTTTGTAAACTTTCATAAAAATGTTTTTTCTGTCGGTTCCTTACATTACTAGAACGAACGTTCATTTCATCTACATACATTTCTCCAATACCATCCTCCTAGACAGGCCAAATCAAACTTCAAAAGCAAAACTTTTGATCTCTAAAGTCGCAAGTTATCGGCTATCGAGAACACCTGCCTTCAAAAGTTGGTGGTCTACTAAGCGGATCAACTTTACTCGGACTGCTCTGAAAGTTTGCCAAGGATTAACGATTAAAAGAGCTGTCTAAAAGCTCAAACTAGTTGATCAGCTTAAAATTTAGTTCATGAACTTTCTGCATTTTAGTGCATATAACTTTCGTTATTAACTAACTACGACGTATTAACTAATAAACACAACGTATTCACTGCTTTAGTTAAGGAATCATATTTTCATGAAACGTTTTAATAAAATAAATTATTTACTTCTACGTAAGTAGTATACATTTAATTCAAATGTAGTCTTTTCATTTTGAATACTGTAAACTCTTCTGCATTAGCACTTTTGTTTTACAATTATACATTTAATTAACTAATTAATTTAGAAGCATTGACAAAGATTAGTTCATTCTTACTTATTAAATATAAATATTAAAATAAGAACCATTTGCTAGGTCACTTGACTAGACTTAAAATCAAAGCTCTTGGTCTTTGTTCGATTTACTAACCCGATAGTTATTGTTATCTAACACGTACTATACAGACTTTTTTCTAGTAGAACACTAGTCTTGATCTTGATTTCGAGATAAAGGACAAAATTCACGTTTGTTATTCTTTGGTTTTGAAAATCAAGATAAGGCCGAAACCAAGAATTGAAATTTTTTAAAGCAACTATTGAATCGAAAGTTTTTATATTGACTCTTAAAGATAAAACCAAGACTTACAAGAATTTTGGTGATGGTATTGACTTAGATCGGAACAAGACCAACCTCAAGTTTTACACCAGTCTTGTCTTGGTCTTGCTAAGCAAGGCCTGCTGCTGCTATGCTATAGCCAAGATATTTTGTTTTACATTGTTTTGCTTTAGAAACTGTATTTGAAAATTTTGCTCATCATAGTATTGATAGTATTGATAGAGTTTTGATAAATAAATCGGGTCTAAACTGTTTGTATCCTTGTGAAATCAATTTGTCGTTTCTTTATGAACTTTTGATTTTTTAATTTTTTTTTTTTCGTTTTGTACGCTTCATCTAGCTATACATTAAACTGGTCTTCTTATTGTCTTAGGCCTCTTTTCAGAGAATATAACTTGATGAATATTATAGAGAATGTTCGTCTCTGAAACAAAAGCTTACTCAAGGCGTTAAACCGCCTTATACAAAAGTATTTTCACTTTACTCTGTATAAATGTTTCTTTAATTAAATTTGGAATATTCAAATTGAATCAACAAATCATTTTCTTTGGATCACTCAGTATGTCAAGGTTTTTGAGTCACCCGGTATATTCTTTATTAGTGAAATTTAATATAACTGGATCAAATTAATCAAATGCATAGGTGACTTTGATATTTTCGCTCAAACCAGTGCATACAATTACAATAATAAAACTATCTTTCAAACTATAAATCTATTAAAAAAATTAATCAAAAAAAAAGAAAGGTTACATAATATAAAACAAGCAAAAAAAATACAAATAAAACAAAACAAATAAACTGTTAATTATACAAAAACAAAATTCTTATAAAGTAAACGTCAATAATCGTGCTCGATCTTACTGCGCAGCAAAATTCTGGCCAGTGACGCTCGAGGGGATTCCCAGAAACGCCCAATGCGTGGGCACCCGTCGACGCCGTTCAAACAGCTTACGACTGCACTAAATATATCTTACAAAAAGAAAATATCTAATTTCATTTAAATAAAATCGACAATGAATTAAGTCATACAAACAAATTAAAACCAAGCCAAATAATTATGATAAAAAAAAATTAAAACTGATTTACATTACAAATTTACGCTGAACATTACTGGATTATAAAAAACACAATACCACAATGAGTATACTAGAAACCGTTGTTATAAATATTTACAATAATGCCAAGGAGAAACTTCCTTGTTTATTTTCCACTGAACAAGTTTTGAATGCACTTGTTTCTATAACCCACAAGGGGGTATAAAAAACGACGATATTAATGGGTGTACACTAACCTTGCGTAGCTGTACGGTCCAAATCGTTATCCACCCGGGTAACTGCGTATCTATTTACTTGAAGCTTCGTAGACCGGCCGCATCCACGCAGCAAGGAGGGACAAAATGACGACGAATTCCACTGAACAAGTTCCGCTTAACAGCGAAAGGAAGAAGAAGCCCTACTTCCAAAGAATAAGCTCTAACGGCAACCCCTTTATGAAATCCAGCACTACGCTGATATATCCTAAGGATACTTCACTAAACCATAATCTTCATGGGCCACAATAACTAAATTTTTATGAAAGACGTCGCACAAAACTTTTTCCCACCAGCGTTGGACTTCCCTCTCTGAAGCTCCTGAATCCACTGCCTTATTTAGCATCGGATTAATTTTACAAAAATTAAAGCTAAATAACAACGCGGGTCAGGGGTTTAAGATCAGGCTTTGCCCTCTATTCATCATCTTGAGAGAGTTACATACCTACACAGGTTGGGCTTCGCTTCCATTAACCATCTTACGAATACGGGTGGATTTTCGCCCTCAATTGACTTTTTAGAAAAAGCTAAATACAAAAAAGAGTTCAGTTACATTTTCTAACAGGCCTTCATATAACATAAATTAATCTTAGAAAAATTAGATTCTGTTGCTACACCTTTCAACAAGCTACTTGTGGTGAGGTTAGGTTTTCCCTCTCTTGTTGAGAGAGCTAAATACGAACACGAACGAGTAGTGATCTAAAGCTGGAGTTTGCCTTTCATTAACCATCTTGAGAAAGTTAATACAGACACGGTTGAAGTTAAGAGAGTCAAGTAAGAGGATCGGAGGTGCTGCGCCCTCCATTAGCTTTCTTAATATAACTAAATATGAATGAAAGTCTAAATACGTTCTCTAACAAGCTACCGGCCACCTGCGGTGGCACAAGATTGGAGTTTGCACTTTATTAACTATCTTAAATAATAAATACGAATACGGGTGGGCCGCGCTCCCCATTTAAAGAGCTAAGGACGAACAATTTTGCTTTTCATTAACCAACTTAAAAGAGTTAGATGCAAACACTGGTAGAACTGGCTCTGTAAAAAGCTTCTTGTGGAGGCTCAAGATCGGCTTTTGTTCCTCCTTAACCTGAAACTGCGTCTTCCGAGAATTCAGCTGCAGTGGCTAAGGTCGAGCTTCGCTTTTTATTAACTATTTTAAGAAAATTAAATACGAGCCCGAGAGGGGCTACGCCCTCATTAATCTTCCTAAGGAAGCTAAATACGAATAAAAGAGATCTTAAGAGGGTTAGATTCAAATATGGGTATGGGTGCACCCTGCGATGACCAATTATCCTTCTTAAGGGAATTAAATACGAAGACGGGTAGGGTGACGGCCTAAATCAAACTTTACTCAAGGAAAAGGAAAGTCGTCAAGGCTATTGTATTGAGTTTTTTCTAAAAAATAAATTTGCTATAATCTTGATCTTGAAATCGATAATTACAGAAAAGAATTTTAATTACTGGTATTGATTAGATGCTTCTTTAAATTTGCATAATAAAGTCGACAGTGATGCAAATCACTTTCGTCTATGATCTCTTCCCGTGCTGCAAAACATCTTTCTGTGGATTTGGATTTGGCCTGTAGAAAGTTTGAATATGGTGAAAGCAGATACTTTGATCGAGAGAGAGAGAGAGAGAGAGAACAGTACCAAGAGACAGTCTAAGGTATTAGCAGTAATAGCAGTAGTGTTGGCAAAAAAATGTGGAAAGGCTTTTATCTCAATCTCAATAGACTGACCTTTCAAGTTGAAGAAACATTAAAATTTGGAAATGAAATTTTGTTTGATGGAATTTATGCCAAAAACAACTTCTATTTCATCACAGAGCGGACTCTTAAATAAGCTGGATTCTATATAAAGGAATGGATCATCTGGAATTTGTCTTTATATTGACTAGAGACAGATGGAAGTTTTACTGTTGCGAAGGATATTCTCGAGTTAACATTCTAAAACGTAGCGTAGATTAATGAATTAGAATCTTGTATATACCGTATGTCAACTTTGAAAAGTGTATGTAGGAATTTCACGTATCGTATATTTTGGTAATCGGCATCATCAAATTTCGTTCGATTTTACTATATAAAGGAGTTAACAAGAATTATCTAAAATTTTTATTTAGGTCATTTTATTATGCTGCATGTCTATTCCTATACATAGTTTCCAAAGTTGATATGCGGTATGTAAAATATCTTCTATTAAATGTTTAATTTTATTATTTTCTTGTATTCCAGAAATAGAGCTAGATATATGAAGGAATTTAATTTATTGTGCTGTCATTTGTAAAAGTATTACGCATGTAGAACAATGACAATAAATATACTATAAAGAGAAGAATTTAATATTCTGAGCTTTAATGCTTAAAATATCTTTTTGTTTCAGATATTTGCTAAAGTGGAAGTATGGTTTAGTTTAGACGGTGAAAGATTTCAACCGATTCCTATAAAGGAAGAAATTCCACCAGACCGAACCCGGGAGTCTGCACGAAATGTCACAGTACAGCTGCGAGGGCGTTCAGGAAAATTTGTCAAAATTAGGCTGTTCTTCGCCAATAAATGGATTCTTTTGAGCGAAATAGCCTTCGAATCCGGTAAGTTTCTGTTTTATTTCCTTCTTACTTTAATTTACTATCACGTTTTATAAAGAAAGTTCTCCCCCCGCAAGGAAAATAATTTAGGGAATAAAAACTAATATACACCATCTGTTTGGAAAATTAAAATTTATTATTAAAAATTTCTTGTTATACGAGGAAATTCTTTTCACACTTTTTTGTGTTGAGAAAATGTTCGAATGTGATCTACGAGTATAAACAATAGAAATTAAGTGAGATTAAAGCGTATTTTGAAAACTATTTTTTCGTAGCCTAGTCTTTTATGGAAAAAGTAAACTAATTTAGATGTTTCTGCTAAAATGTTTATCCTTTAATCCGATTAACCGCTTTTTCGCCCTTCCATTTATACGTCCATTAGGGCGAGAGATTCTTGTTTGTTTTTCCTAAAAATACCGTCCTTAATAGCTTTTTATTAGTACAAAATAAAAGTAAATATAAAAGCATTTCGCTACTTTAGATGAAAATACTTGATTTTCCTTCAATTTTATTTGTGCCATACGTCTATCCAAAGCACAAAGAAAAAAGCACATTAAGGTATTAGGTGTACAACACTCTATTTTTATACACTTCCTTCCATTATTCTCTTCCTTCTTGTTGTCTTCGTTTCATTCAATTTAATTAAATTTTAATAAAATAATTTTTTTCGAATAAATGCTAATCGTAAATTTAAAACAGCTTAACAGCTTTTCACCGTATTTGGGGAAACTTTTTTTGTTCTATTTATAAATAAAAACTGTCTTATCACCGTTCACGCCATTTATCAAATGCAGGGGGTTGTAATTTCGACCTTTACAGCATGCATTTTTCTCGCGGCAAGGGAGAAAACCTCGACATTTTCAGACACAGGTGATGTTTTTCTCAGCGGCGACATAAATTGAATCATTTGCTGCAATGAGCAGCTTCGATAGCGCCATTATAACTCCCCAACAACTACCAACCATAATGGATACAATCTACCACATAAAAACCTATTGCTGCATCCTATACGAAGGAAAAAATTCTTTGCTGTTCTCTCGCTTTATTATTATTACTATTATTATTATTAAATGGTGCACAAACGGTCATCGACATCATATGTTTCTAGTTATTATTCCCTTTTTTACTACATTTGGCACAGAAATTCATACTAAAATTTATTGGGGAGAAAATTTAATTAACAAAAGAGATTCAACTAAAGAATTTTAAATTACTAACTGTCTAATTTTATTCATTGAAAATACAATTCCTGTCTGATTTACAATTTAAAAAAAGTTATATTTGCATAAGCGGCGTTCCACAAGACTCACTATGTGGGCCCTTATTATTGGGTATTATTTACTTCTGATTTGTATTGTACACAGTAAATTGATACTGATAATGCTAAGGATGAATTTCATTGTTTTTAAATAAAACTATGTCAAAACTTTTCTCCCGATTGTTACTATTAAAAATGCTACTACCTTGATTTTCTCTTCTATGGTCAAATTCTTAGTTCCAAAATGCCAAAAACATTTTCGTCAACAAACATTTTATTTGGCATTTATTTTGCTAAGCTGGACATTACATCAGTTCCGTGCTGATAGTAACTCAGTAACTTATATTTTATTAGAAATCGCGCAAGCTATCATACAGTTTCACAAAGGGAAATCTACAAGGTCAAAACTCAAGGTTCAAATTTATTGAAAGATGAAGAAAAACTGACACCAAACTCAAAAATTGTTTTTTAGAAAAATACAAACTCGTAGAGGGTTTTCCTTTAAATCAAATCAGTTCACAGTTTTAAGTTCGTTGACTTGTTTTATTAGCAGATGGAAGTAGAAGTGTTTTGTTGCTTTTTGAACAAAGACTCAGTTTCGCGTTGTATTCGGAAATGTAGAAACGTTTTCAATGGTTCGTGTCTGCTACCCCCTCCCGTTATTAATCCGGGTTTCGTTGGGGGCATAGGCACGTCTACATGTCTTGCCTTCTCTTTCTTCAACTTTCTTCGCACCGCGTTGTTGGAGGTGTGGTTCTGGATAGTCATTGTTGATGGGCCAAGCCTTTCGTACCATGGACGCCATCACCAATCATTGACGTGCTAACACAAATCTACTTGGTTAACATCTACCATTAAATAAATAATTAAACATTAAATCGTCATCGTTTTTGGGCAAGAATTGATTTGTTTAATTCCAACACTAAGCAGACGCACAAACATCTGTTTGGACGCAAAGTCGTTTGCAATTTGTTAACCCTAAGATAGAACTTTTTTCCCGACCAGAAAATTGAGAAAAGCCGATCCAGATAAATCTAGTTATCATTCTTCTTCTAGATTCTTCGTATTTGGTCATTTCACTTGAAGATTCCTCTTTGGAAATTTATCTACCATGAAAATTACTTTCAGGTGACCAAAAAACAGTTTTAGATGCAGCCAAGAATTGTACATTTCAAGATCTTTATAAGATTTAATAGGAGGAACTGTAATATTTATTGGTTAATATCAAAAACGGTACTTGCATCTATGAGTTCTTAAAGGAGACTAATTTTCACATCACGAAATTAGGAGATCAATAAAATAATTTATTTTATTAAAGAAAATGACTAGTGACACTTGTGTTTCTGAAAAACGCAAAGGTGAATTTTCTTAAATCGAATTCTGTAGAATAAAACCGCGGTCTTGGTAGTTTGGAGTCCATGCAAAGCTATAGCTTTACCTAGACTGTCTATAACACCAAACCATCTACTTAGAAAGAGGTCTAAATTAACTATGATCAGATTCAAAGAAGGTTGATCACGTATGTGATTATCATGGAGAAATGGTCGTCAGGCTGAAATTCAATGAAATTAATTTTAAGTTGTCATTCTTTGGATGTAAAGTGAACGTCAAAACAGTTTACAGTCTGTTGGTAAATAAAGTAGTAGCCAATTCTTAATACCAGAATGTTAAGAAAACACAGTAAAGTTAAAAAGTGAAAGATACAAGATTGCTTTTTGACTTCAAAACTCTAAATTGTTAAATGAAATAATTATTTTGCTGTTTTTAAATTCTTGGAGTCTTGGCATTCTTACTATAGCAAAAAAATCTTATGTGTTCTGATCTAGACTCATTCATCAAGATATATCCTTGCGGAACTTTGGATCCTTTCAGAATTTATTTTGCAAGTATTGTAAAGAATATTTACTCTCTGTCTTACTTTTTCTTCAACCTCCAGTTACGTGTCTTAATAGGATAAGCCAGATAAGTTAGTAGAATCTCAATATAAACTGCTAAATTGGGTGTTCAACCAAGTACAATAGAATTTTAATATAAAGAGAGTTTAAGAACTTTCAAACTAGACGACTGGAGTAGAAGTTTGCGGAATCGTCAACGGGAAGATTTGACCAATCGTGCGCAACTTGATACAAATTACTCAAAACAAAAATTTATTCAGAGGTTTAAGCTCTTTTTATGCCATGAGGCTTAGTTGATTTGTAATAAAATTAATATTTTTCTAAACATTGCAATAAATAGATTTTTTAGAAACGTGAATAATTTCTATTTTTAATTTTAACCGCTAGATGCCACTAGCTAGCAGAGATTTTATAACCAATGACCCAAGACTTCAAACAGGTATTTCAACGTGGGCACTTTTACATTCAATAAATGGACTTTCCAATGTCTCTATTGGTGCGTATGTAAGAAACTTCACGTTAATATCTTACATTGTTTTTGAGACATTAAAGACACGAAATTCTAATTAAACTTGACATCTTGTATCTCAGAAACATAAAACATTACTTGTCAAGCGATAGAATTCTTATGCCTATTTTTAGCTTGAAATAGAATTTTGATTTTGCTATTTTGCATTAAAGCTTATATGCGAGAATTGAAATTCATTTGCTTACAATGTAAACAGATTAAATTAATACAGATTTGCATAGAAAATCTGATAGTTGCTAGTTCGTCGCCTTCTACGTGAAATGAATAAAACAAAAGGTATCCGTAGTTAGAGGAATCTAATGCACCGTATCAATGCAGATCTCAATGCCGGTCAAAACCTTTTGAAAATATAAAGGGACTTAATGGCGGTGCAGTGAAGCTTGCAATCTCTAAAATGTTCAACCTCCAGCAGGAAACGCTCCCCTTTTGTGCATTTACCCTGTCTGTAAAAATTACACAAACTTATAGAAGCCTTATCGGTAAAGCGAATGTGTTTTAATTTACGTAGCAGCTTTTGAATACGGAACGAAACAAAAGAAACAAATTTTTTTTCTTCTTTCAGGGGATGGTTTATTAAAAGTATTTTTCAATATCCAAATGATCAAAAAGGGATTATATAAATCTTGCTTACTAACATCCTTCGCATTTTTGAGCATTCTTTGTATACATCTACATTCTATTCTCCCCGATATCACCCCACTTACCATTCCAAGCGCGCATTTTATTTCTTTTCCTCTCCCAAGATTTTTATTGTAGATCCGCAGCACGTATTAAACCTTATACGATGATGGGCCACCACACGATGAGGAATTCATGAATAGTTTTTTAGTCGAACGATGATACTTACCTGCTCCAGTGCTTCGTACTTGAAATTGCCGGAATAACTTTTCAGTGCTTTGAAGCGTCAAGAATTCGCGTTTTTATTTTCAAATTAATTTTCGCGATAATGTACTTGACTTGATTAGTAAGGATGCCGAAGTTCTACTGTTCTTATTTTGCATTTTAATTTTATACCGTTTTTCTTCTTAGAAGAGCTAGAGTTTTATTTATTTGTTTTTTGTTTTTCTTCCTTAACTATTTTCTCAAGTTTTTTTATGATAAACATGCTTAACTTTTAGAGAAGTATTTTTAATATAGAGTTGTTATTCTTTGGAGGTTTTAATTAATTTGTTTATCCAAGATGGATACGAGAAGTTATATGTTTTGCGTTACGTGACCTAAATTTAATTAAAGCAGCTAAATAGCTTGAAGTGTTTTACAATATTTCTCGTCTGGAGTATTTTTTATTTTTGTAATTTATTTAATATTTAACTTTAGAGTTTTTCATGATTGCTTTAATTAGTGCTTTACATAATTTTATTATAAATCTAACTAAAGGTTATGCAATAAAGTTATTGTTACGTTAGAGCTAATCGCACAGATTTATTTCTACTTGTCTTAAAAGTGCCTGTCCTAGTTTTTTAACAATATTAGATTCATACTAATACTGATAATAAGACATATTTTAAGTAATTTATACCAAATTAGTCTACAGGATCAATTTAGATTGACTCACCCAAAACTGAATGGGGTTGTTGTGCAATAATTATTTGATAAAAGTAAGTAAAAATGATGATTGATTTAGAAATTTATTATTTCCTAATATTTTGCTTTCTAGATTTTGTTAAATAAATAAATTAAAATTCGTCTACGTGCATCAAACGTTTCATTTGTAGACTTCTTGGATATTTTCTATGTTTATTTCTTAAAACCAAAAAGTAGAAAAATGTAAACATATTATTTGAAGTGACACTATTTTTAGCACGTATGGTGTCGAAACTTTAGGTGTATCCGCTTGGGTCAACAGTTGTAAACAAGTGGAAATCCTCTAGTGGTAAACAACCCATGTTTCACTTAAAATATTGATAAAAGGACGTTGCTAGAATACATTTTGTAAATAAACCATAACAACAAAAGATTCTTATATACAAACAGCAAGCAAATTATAAATACGTAGAAACTCTCGATGAACAATTAAACTTCGTTAATATTCCATGTAACGTATACACTACTATGTAATAGTAGTCGCTTAGAAACTTAAGAAATTCCTGTGTAAATGAGTTAAACTCAAACAAAGGTTTTGTTAAGAAAATACTGGTGAAACACGCGCAGAATTATTGACGCATACAACACTATGTACGCATACAAGAATGGGAAACAAAGCAAAATTTTGCAAACTATGTTAGAAAGCGTTACAACGTTAAAGTTAGGCTGCGCTTTCAACAAACTTAGAATATGAAGAAACTTTTTGTTCCTATTAGATTTACAAGTTAGAATAGAAAAAGGTGTGGTTTTGGTGAGAATTTCTTTTCTTTCAGCTTACCTAAAACAATTTCTCCTGTTGATTGACGGGAAGATATTTTCTAGTTAAGTATTTGTAAATTGGCAACTAGAATTTATCTAAAGTTAGTTATTTAGTACACTACACCCTCCGTATCTCAAAAAAATTCATTTTCCCAGTAGCTTTTTTATTTATTTTAAGGCAAACAGTCAATAAAATTTGTTTCCATTAAAGATTTGATTTTTATTCTAGGATGCGTCATTTCCGAGCAAAATATAGATTCGGATCATTCGGTCTTTCCGATTAGTATACATACGAAATTTTAAATTGATATTTTGATGATAACCATTGATACATTAGAAAATTTAATTGCCACCATATTACGTGTAGCAGCGGCTAACACAGTGGAAAAAGGATCGATTATAAATTAATAGTATCTGCAATATTTTGAGATAACTTAGGTAGTAGCATTAAACTACTTGTACATACCTATAGGTTATGCAATACACATCTGAATTCTTCCTTTGTTACAAATATGCAATGACGCTGAAAAATAAAATCAATAAACTGTCCAGAAGAAAAATGAATGTCTTGGAAAGATTATGTGCATCAGAAACAGTTCAGTTTTATAATATAATTTATGTTGTAGCTGAATTAAAAAAGAAAAAAGCAAGATGTGACGTCTATAAGATCGATCAGAAAAGATGAATTCCGTTAAATATTCAAAATAAGAGTTGAAAAGCTGTCACTGGGATTTGTTCCAATACAACTGAAAAATGTCTAAAAGAATTTCCTAGACGCGATCCCCTTTTTTACGTTTAAAATGACGGAAAACCCCTACAGGAGGAATCTTACGCATTCTAATGCAAGGCGCCTAGTAGAAATTTCGCCTCTCCACCAAGTTTGTTATACAGACATATCTCAAACCCTCTTGGAACTTTCGTGAGTTTCAAATGCGACTGAATCCATTTCATTTCGGAAATCAGCGTTAAGAAGCACTTTAATGTGAGCTCGAATTTCACTTAACCGAAGTAAAACGAAGGTTTTTTCGGATGTTTGAATAAAATGAAATCAACCTTATTTTGGAATTTACCGTTACACTGTAATGGCGTTTTATGGCGGATAAGCAATAAAATCGATAGTAATGTGATAAAAAGGATTTGATTAAAAAAAAAGAAAGAGCGATTAGAATATTTTATTAGTCTTGTTTATTTCTGTATGGATGACCTAGTTCGATTTTAAAAGCAGTAAAGGTAATTCTTTCTACGTAAATGGGGAATTTTATTTTTCCAGTTAAATCGAGATTTTTATATTTTTTAAATTTTCAATGCGACCATGAATTTGTATTCGTAATACATTTAATAATTACGTGAAACATTGTTCAAGATCTAGTAGACAACCTATACCAAACAATTTTGGAAAGTAAATATGTCAAAAATCTTTACAATTAAAAGAAAACTAAAAAACTGAACAAGCCATCTAGTTCAAATAAACAAAATTGTGGTATCTATTAGATATTAATAATCGTCATCTATAGCTGAATTATATAAAAGAAGATTAGATAAACCAAAGATGGATGGTATCGAAACACTAATCATGTATTCCTGCTTTTGGTAGCTGCTTGAATTGTCACAGATTTGATCACACAGCTGTTAACTGTTGGAGAGACCAAATATCTGTTTGTGATAAGCTTTTCCATTAGGACTGAATACTCTCATATTACTTACTTACCCTGTTATGACATCAATAAAATAATTTAATGTCCGACAAGGACAATCTTTTCTCGGAAACAACTTGGGTAGTTGGGAAAAAAGTCAAATCAAAATCTTTAAGCAATACTCCAACGACATAAATAGAAACAGAACGCCGAACATAGGAAGCTATGGCCAAGAAACCAAAAACAGTTTTTACATGTCTGAATTTTCTTTCCAATGGTAGCAAGATTTCTGATCTTGCAGATTAGCAATCGTACCATGCACACTTATTCTACCCAAAGTAACCAAAGATATCGATACCTGTGCCTAAAGTATCGCGACAGCCATTATTTTTGATTCAGCTGAAATAGTTGAGTCCAATAGATTTAATAAAAAACTGAAGGTTGCTATAAAAAATAGTTTTAGACAATTTTTGCGATATTCGACTTCTGGCAGTTAAATAAAGTATAAAAAGAGTGTTAAAGAGCAAGTGATGTTCATGGCAAGTTTTATTACCTCTGACAATTTTTTCTGGTCAAAAAGTACAATCGCTGAGATCTACCCTACATCCTATAAGCAAGCGTCGTAACCGATGAAAGATGACAAGTTAATAATAATCACATCTATGTGGAAAACTTTTGACATGCTACGAATGAAATCGAAAGTTCACTGAATATAAATTCCAACATGTGCCATTTAAAGGGTAAGGTAAAAAATTCTCGGCCTGACAATGTGAAAAACTGCGATTTTAAGTTAAAAAATTATTTTATTTTTCTACATAATCTCTCTTGACTTCAACACACTTAGTCCAGCGTTTTTTTAACATCAGTATTCCATCCCGGAAGTGAGTGTCTGGAAGGCTATGAAAATATCCATCTACGGTCCTTTCAACTTCTTCATTGGATGCGAAGCGCTTCCCAGAAACAAATTTCTTTAAGTTTGGGAAGTCTGAGAGTGCCAAATCATAAGAATAGGGGGAATGGCCGAGCAAATCATACCCCAAATCCCGCAGTTTTCCCATTGCCAACGCACCTTTATGAGCAGGTGCGTTGTCCTGGTGAAAGATGATCTTTTTCTTCTTCAAGCCAGGCCTCTTCTTGCAAATTTTGGCATCCATCTGGTCAAGAAACACACAAATCGGTCCAAACATTGCTGCGAAACTCGTTTGCGCATTTGCTTGTGATCGGCATTCAGCAAATGCGGCACCCACCTTGCACAGAGCTTTCGCATACCTAATTCTTTGTGCAAGATGTTTCGCACCCTTTCTTCCGATATCCCCACGGCCTCAGCTATCACACGCCTATTGTCCAGCCCGATATCGTGCACCTTTTCGATGGTTTCCGGTGTGGTTGCGGTTTTTGGCCGTCCTTCACGTGGGTCATCTTCGAGGGACGTGCGACCACGTTTAAATTCAGCTGCCCACTTTTTAACGGTTGACATTGAAGGAGCAGAGTCCCCGTAGACATTTGTCAACTTCGGATGAATTTCCTTAGGGATTAATCCATCCAAAACGAAGAATTTTATGACCGCACGATATTCAAGTTTATCCATTTTAACGAAAAACACGCAAAAATTCGTGTAAACAAACTACTCGAGAGAACAAGTTGAAACTTGTCATACGAACTAATGACACGTGCACCTAGGCAGAAATCATAAATTGTCGCTGATTGGAACGCCATCTTTGTGTCAGGCCAAGAACTTTTCACCTTACCCTTACGATAGAGAATCACAAGATGTTATCGAACAGGAGACAGATACAAACCACTCAGCTTTTAACAACCAGATATGGAGTCTGAGACTATATGACTATAAGTGCCCTATCTACGAGCTTGTGTGACATCTTGAGTAAGCCGACCTTTTAGATAGTTACCAACATGGTTTCCAAAAAACTCGCACCAACCCACAACACTATATGATGCTATAGAATTTTGTAACGTCCGAATTCCTCTAGAAGGGATGCTTATCGGTTGAACTGAACGATCCTTTCTACAAGATTTGCAGTACAATCAATGAAATATCTCAAGATTCGGGTCTTCTTAGCAAACTTAGGCAATTTTATTCGAGCATGCCAGCAGGTAGATGACACTGTCTTATTGTCAACCATACATCTTTGTAGGAATTTGAACGTTTAGTATGGCAAGCGTAGGATAAATTTACTCTCTTGTTATCTAAATGCAGAAGGTTTCCTCATGAAGACAACAATAGAACGTTCTAGATGAAGAATGGCCAAAAAATCAACTTTTGAGTTGTAAAGTATACGAACTTGTTTTAGTCGCTATACTAGTCAATTGGAGCAACTTAGCTCCTGTTCTAGATCTACCACTTTTTTGGACCGCCGACTAGATCGTCAATAAAGACCAACACCCGATACCGCCAAGTACTGCAAAACGCTGTTGAATGTCATAAAATGCTTAAGAAATACAAAATGGCGCTGAGACAAAGATGCTGTAAGAAATTATTATATGTAGATCTGTATCTTGCCAAAAATGGACCTGGGCAGATTCTGCAAGGAAAATCCTTCTTGGGAAATTGAATTCAGGTGAATTACTTTAGAATTAGTCTTATCGAGGGCGTATACTGTGACAGCTAATGATCTCAAAAACGATGACTCACGTAGTACTGGGGAGTTTTAGTGTTTCACTGATAACCATAAGATATTCCGTCGGTTACTTACTTACTACTGTGTTTATTTAGTATCTTTTGTTGAAACACCCAGAAACTACTTGGGTTGGCATTAAGATTTTTTTTATCTTAAATACACAGATGACTCAAAAAGAGTCAGTGTTGTCATTGACGTTTATGGTTGATTTTTTTACCAGCTCTTTGTTTTTCTCCAGCCTGATGTGCTTGATGTTATGGATGATCCAAAGGATGGAATTTTCAGCCCGAAGGTGCTTCGATGATTTTTTTGATTCCGATGACAAAATTATCACAACTGTTATTTTTGTGTAGAAGGTTACGATTTGTCAAATAAAATCAGTCTCGAAATAAAACGTTTTTGACTAACGTGAACCTTTCATACATTAAGAGTAACTGAAATTACCTGTCCGCCGTAACATCTTTTGAGCAAATATACGGATTTATATAAATTTAGAGTTCTCTAATTACTGGGACTTTTTCGTGGTCCTCTGAGCCGAATGAATAAATTGGAAACAATTAGTACTCCGGTTATTGGAATCTGTATATGCGTTTTATATTTCTGAATTTAATTAATACATTGCGGTCGTCTTCGTCTTAAAAAGAATCTTTCATCTTTGGATTCAGTCTGCTCCGTTTATGATTTTATAGAGTTTCAATATAATATAAATGAGAATATTTTACTGGCTGTAACCTTAGCACTTGATATTACATTACTTAGTCGCAGTTTGCAGTATGAATTTGATGACATTTTTGATTTTTTCCACTTCTTGCATAAGTAATTAAATTCTACAAGGTTCTAATAATACACCCTGCATACAATAATGTAAAAATAAAATTGTTTTAATGAAGATAATACTACTACAGTGATTAAACATAAATAATAAGTTGAGGGAAAAAGAAGACAAATAGCAGACAAGGAAGGTTTTATTGCAGCAATTCGTTTAATGAAAAAAGAAAAGGCAGCTCTGCTACTATAATAAATAAAATTTTATTAATTGTTTCTCTTTACAAATAAAACCGTTATAAAGCTTCCAGACGAAGTTATTTTCTTTTATAATGAAAAAAATGTAAAAGAAGCAAAGTGAATACAAACCTGTCCTGATTATAATTCGTTCTTTCTGCACATGAAACGTAGCGTTGGTAGCGGGTAAATAAATTTTCTGGGCAGGACTTTATTTAAGGAGTGACGTAAATTTTTGTTTATCCCTGACATTATATTAAGTTTATTTTAATAGGGATTTTTAAAAAATTCAAACTGTGTGAACAGATAAGGATATCCTAATTTAAATTTATAAGGCCTTTAGGTTAATGTGATATTCACGGTAAGGATAATAATACTAATAGCCGGGTATTTATCATCCCTTTCTTCTAAATGCGCAAGTTTATCTTCAGCTAACTTACAAAATATTTAAGGCGGCGCCATTATTCAAAAGCAGGTTGTTGCAATGTATCATCCCATACACAATGTAAACGCGGAGATGGATAGATCCTGGCGGGCCCGCAGTGCGGTGCAGCATCTGCCGGCGATTATGAACAGCCCCGATAAATTAGATCTTAACTGCGAGGGGGCGGAATGCTCATTAGCAAGCGCGAGAGAACAGCTTATAACATGGTCCGACTAACACCTGAGACTCCCGTAGGTGTTCATGTTTATGTGTGGTTTTACAAGAGGCTATACAATAGGTCATGCATGCATAAACAACTTATATGCAGTAAAAGCTCTATCAAAACTTGAACTACCTTTATATATAAACCGGCCGCTTTTCCATTACACGTCGTTTATTATTTAAACGTGCGGCTTTCGGAAATTTCATAATAATTATACTGTTTGCGTCACATTCAGAAATTAATGTGAAACATTTTACGAAGAATTTATTCGCTAGCGTAGGAGAAAACAAATAGTTGGAAATTAATTCGCGTCTAGATTGTGCTATAAATGAAGCTTAAATATTAATATCACTCAAACTTCAAAAAACAAAGTAGTAAGAATGAAACAATTTTCTAAGATTTTGAACTGAAAACTTAATAAAAAGATTTGAATTTGTTGCTTCACTGGGACTCCTTATACACAATTTTTTTTGAGAAGAAATCTGTTGTTAAAGGTATCAACTTAATGTGTATATTTATTACATTTCAATATTATCCGCATTGCTTTATTTTGCACATGGTAATTTTTTAGAATTTTATATTGTAAAACTAGCAAGCAGCTGTAGTATCTAGACTGAGGTACCGTTTCTGTGTTATTAACAAGCAACTAACTCACTATAACAAATTCTTCTTAAAGGGGTAGAATATTTGAATGTTTAACTGATAATTTAACCATGCATCAAATGCATATCTCTTTATATAGAGAATCGCATCGATATTTGTAAGTTTTGTGCAGATTTTAAAGAAGTTGGCAGGATTTTAATGATTCACAAAAGAATTTCACATTTTTACTCAGTTGGAGAAAAGCCGTCGAAATTGTGACGGTTATGTTGCTATGGGTAGCTAACAATCTACATCTTAAATCCTTATTTGTTCTTTTTAGTCTTCTTAGTCGTTTTTTCTAGATTTAGAATTATACGAAAGTCAAACTGAGTCAACAATTACCGATCGCTATTTTTTATTTATTCTTGATTAGATTTCTCTTAGACATTTAATTTGTCTTCTTATATTATTTGCGCTGTGGTTTTTAAATTTTTCTCTCATTTCATTATTTGCAAACTTATCGGGTTTTGCTTTCCAATACAAAACTAAACAGGAACACGCGATAGGATCGTTCTATAGGTCAGCTACAATAGCCGCTCTTCGCCCTCAAACAGTCGATCAAACTTTGCTTTTTATTTACCTCCTTTGGAATTAATCAAGAACACTAGTCGGTTTTTGTCCTTCACCACCTACAGCTACTCATGATTGGACTTTTTTAGAAACCTAGACACAAACACCAGTCAAGCTTCGTCCTCGGCCGAACTTTGCTCTCTGTTCACATCTTTTATGAAACGCATTTCGCCGTCCAACAGGTCACCAACGGTCACACTTTCTATTTTCGTTCTTTACAAACCTAGACCCAAATACGGTTGAAGACTATTCATTCTTTAAGTCGTTAGAAAGGAACTTTGCTTTCTATTCACCTTTTTCATGAAACTGAAACAAACACGAGACAAACATCGTTTTCCACCACCTTTGGTACTCGGTCTTGCTTTGCCCTTCTTTAGAAATCTACGCAAGCACGGTGTGGACCTTCCATTAAACTTTTCTAAAACATTAGACTTTGCTCTTTATTCATCTTTTCTAACAGGCCACCAATCGATTTTCGCTTTGTAGTCAGCTTCTTTAGGAAGCTAGACACAAACACGGGTTGGTTTTTGCCTTTTTGTCCTCAAACAGACCACCTATGGTGGTTCTTAGTCAGACTTTGCTTTACATTTACTTCTTTCAGAAAACTAAACACAAACACGAGCGGGTATTGTTCTATAAAAAGCCATCTGCGGCGGCTCACAGTCTGACTGTGTCCTTCATCCACCTTATTTAGAAGATATATACACGGTTTGGACTTTCCTCTTCAACGGGCTACTTACTGTGATTCACGGTCGGTTGTTGCTCTCGATTCATCTTCTTTAGAAATTTATCACATTTTAATATTATCGGCATTGCTTTGTTTTATAGACATTGCAATATTTCAGTATCTCTTTCTATAGGATTAGAGAGTAGCTATAGTATCTAAGACTTTGCTATGATAAAGATTGTAAGATACAGCGAAAGATATTTATCTTCTTAGAGAGATGAGTTCGAATATACACCAAATGCACATGTTTACAGTCGCAGCGATATTTTAGACTTTGAAGAAACTTTTTTGTGATTTTAGTTTATTTTGGCACAACTAGTTACAGAAATGATAGCAATTTCTTAAGAATTTTTTTCAAAGACAGAAATAATTTTAAATCGACAAACGAATTCTTCAGAATATTATTAATGTCAATAACTTAAAAATTAAATAGATAGTTCTACCCGTCGGGCTGTAAGATATGCGAACGTTACAAGCTAATTCGCCCAAGTCCACTCCTTGCCCATGTATGCTTGATATTTGAGGTTTTCCTTATTGTACTGTAAGATGCTATAAAGGTTTGATCTCTACAAGAGGCGGCAACTGTATTTATTTCGCGCATAGAATTTATGCATAATCAGCAAAATTTGTATATTGAGACTACATGCAGAGTCAGCAAAATAGATACTTTAAATCTGACTCAACCATTATAGTATACAATCGGTCTTTGGATTAGAATCGAACTGATTGAACCTTTAATAGCAGTAGTTTTTAGTATCGATCACAAACCAGAACTCAGTTATTAACTGGAAACTTTAGATTGACTATGAGATTTTTAAGCTTAATCGGACACACCAGTTTTAAACGTCTTGATTACACGTCCATTGAGCGAGCTTAGTAAGCCTCCTGGTTCTTATATGGACATTTTTATGTGTCCATAATGATAACTTAAATATGACTCTTTGATGATTTATCTACGCTCTTTTTCCATTTAAAATGTTGCAATTGAATCAGGATAGATCAAGTAGCTTTCATGTTGCTGGCTAGTTGGTCGATATGTGCACACAACCAATTTTATACTTTATAGTTTTATTAGGAGTGCATTTCAGTGTGATCCTGAAGGATAAACTTCTACAATGCACTTTTTATTTTTGTCACAGAAAACACTTAGTTGGATTAGTATTTTTACTAACAATTTTAGATAGAGTTGAGATCCATTTGAGCTGTTTGCGATGTTGCGCAATTCTCTGTTGTATTGAGTTAGGAAAGTTCAAATTAATTTCAATTTCCCGTTAATTTGGGCCTATTAAACAGAACCTTGTGAGCAATTTAAGTTTCGTTCAAGTGTTATTCCACTAGGGGGCGTTTTCTCTCGCACTTTGCGTGACCGAAACTAATTAATTTATATTTAGTCTTTTGACGTTATGAATGTTTTGTTTTGTAAATGATAGTAGTGTGCCTAGATTGGAGATTTATACCTAACCTCAGAAAAGCGTTTTTAACGACTTTCTACTGCATAAATAATGTTAATCTTATTACTTTCCGATCTGTGTATTCATTTCTAACAAGAAGTGTGTATTAAATAAGCTCGCGTTAGTTTTCCCCTAACAATACGTAATACAATTGTAGTGGTGGTGTTGTCAAATATCCGGAAGGCTTTTCATACATTAATAAGCCAACATGTGGTAGACGTACACGCATTGTCCTGTTTATCTTTGAAATTGAAACAAACAACCACGCATTGTTTGCTAATAGGGGGAGTAAATGAACGTTGGACATATTATCATTTTAATTTCATAGGTGTGCACAAGTTTCCTCTCGTCAGTTTTATTCCTGGGCAGCTTGTTTGTACTTTTTGAAATTTTTATCAGGTTTATTGGGCTTCAAAAATGTCAATTTAAAAAAACAAAAAAGAGAATGTTTTTCCAACGTTAACAAGCGCCACTAAACGAGAAGCGGGTGTTGTATTTTTAAACATTTTCCATTATGACAAAATTCTCTCCCTAGCACGACCAGAATACAGGTGTGTTCATAAATTTTATTAAATTTATAAAATGTAATATTACAGACATTATTATTACGTTGTTAAAGTCTCGGAAATGCGTAACCTAATCTAAAATGATACCGGGTAGGTAATTTCAGAAATTACGGTACAGTGTGGAATCTAGAAGGCGTTTCTTGTTAGTATAAGAACGCAATCACATCTGAAAACACCTGCAATAATACAATTTCCCCGGTGTAGAAGTTTGTATAACGGAAGCGGACCGAATTACAATTACACATAGAGGTAAGCGAAACCACGAGCAGGCACTTCATTATGCATGATATTGTTCGTTGTGCCCAAGCTCTCCGTGTTCGTTTTTGCAAAAAAACACGTACAATATCGCCGACCCTGTGAAACATTTTAACAACCGTTCGTAAATTTACTGTTTTACTGTTAGGTCCAATGCCTGACGCGAATGATATAAAAGTTTTATTAGCTAGCGATAAATTTGAAATTTCAGTGATTTTTTAGTTTTATTATTTGTGTCGTACACGCAGATTTTACGTGGTGAATTTTGTTCAATTTTGAAATGCGTAAAAGACAAAAGTTTAAAACACTTTCGTTTTGCTTCCTAACTGGAAACTGTAGTTTCAAACTACTAAGTTTCTTTGAAACTCATTCAAGAACGTTTTGCTTATCTGAATTTTAAGGCGAAGGAGTAGGGGATTTTCTTTCGAAGATCTTAAGGTTTTGTTGAGGAGGCCTAATTGTTTATCTTATCTTTACAAGTTTTTAAAGCGCCTTTTTAATGAAAAATTAAGTTCTAAAGAAACTGAAAGCTAAAATAGCTGTAACTCTTTTGTTTATTTATTGCGTATTAGTTTCTATTGTTACTGTAACTGTAAATTTTTAAAACTTCAGTTTTTTTAACAAATCCACCATTAATAATATTAAATCACATCTTTTATTAATTTTGCAACTTTTTTTTGAAGATTTTATTTCTCTCAGTCATTCATCCTAAAGATTTTTTAGCTTTGAGTTCTGCAGGCGTCGGTATAGCTAGTTAGAGTAGATTTTAAAACGGCGTTTTATCAAAACTTGGAGAAATCAGACGTAAAATATCTAATACAAGGGCGCCACTCAATTTTTATTAAAACGGTAAATCCAGAAATCCCCCATATACCTCTTAGAGAATCACAAGTTAAAAAACCTCAAAGCTTCATCTATGATTTATCATCAAGTACTTAGAAAGATGGAAAAGCTCAACGGTGACATAACTAATGATCTTATATAGTTCATTTTAATATGAGACTGATTCCCAATAAGATTATTAATGATATACAGTGTGTCCGAAAAGTATGGAATATCTTATATATCTCAGTAAATTTTCATTTTATGGGAAAATGTTTCCTATAAAAGTTGTTTAGTGTTTAGTTTTACATGACAGGGCAATACCAAATAACTATTACTTAAAAAAACAAAAGCGCAACGAATAATCTTCAATTGTTTTTAATGGGAAGGTATCCCTTTATTGTACTCATTTGATAGAAAATGTTTTCCTCTTTTCTATGATGTAAAACTTTCATACACTTGCATAAGTAAATTTTGATTAAAACGCAAAAAATTGTTTGAAAGTTTATTTCAATATTCACCTGTTACGAATTGAAAATTTTGTATAACTACACTCTACAGTTCATAGAAGGTGTTCAAAGTGTGCACCATTTACAGCTTGGCAATGAAAAAGTCGTCTTTCAAATTCTTCTACTGCATTTTGAATCGTTTCTGGTGTGATAGCTCTAATCTCTGTTCTAATACGGTCTTTTAGAGTTTCAATTCCGAAATGAGGAGGAGCCCCGTCTTGTTGCAACCATATTCTGTTATGGGGTACATCTGGATCTAGTTCATTAGGAAATAGAACAGCTAAAGCAGGAACTAAGTCAAATCTTAAAAAATCTAGATAAGCATCCGCTGCTAAATTATGTTCCATAAAAAAAGGTCCCAAAATTTGGGTTCCAATAATTCCTGCCCAGACATTAACTTTCTGCTGATATTGGGTGTGCCCTTCTACATACCAACCAGGATTTAGCAAAGACCAGTAGCGCCTGTTTTGTTTGTTAACGTTGCCTCATCAGTGAAGAGGATATTTTTATGAAAATTTGCATTTTCCTGAAGTCTATGTGTTATTTCTTCGCAAAATTGCAATCTTTGATCTAAATCATCTTTTAATAATTCTTGAACTATGCAAGGTTTATACGGATGCCACTTCTCCTTTCTTAGAACTTCGTGTGCAGTGGATTTCTTCAAAGTATGTTCACGAGCAATTTTTCGAACAGAAACATGTGGATTTTCCACGACGGCCAACATTATATTCGCACGTTGTTCATTATTTAGAGCTTTAGGTCTGCCTGTTTTTGGACGATCTTTGACAGAACCCGTCTCATGAAATTTATGCAAAATTTTACTTACAGTAGACTGAGAAATATGGTATTCGGGGTGCACGTTATTAAACAAATTGCAAACTTCCTCCTGTGTTCTTCTTCTGTCTCCATATCCAAGCATCATTAAAATTTCGATAGGATGTTTTTCTGATAAATGATCCATAGAAAGTCGTATTTTTGTAACTTTGTTATCCTCACGTTAATCAAAATGCTTAAATTAATTAAACAAATAACTTTTCGTTTCAGTTCGGTTATTAATTGACATTTCTACGACGCATTCAATTGTTGCAACAAACAAAAGTGTATCACACCGACCATAATGTGACTAGATAATATTGAAAATGTAAAAGACCGCGTCTGGAAAGGTAACAGATGAATAAATAAACTTCAAACAATTTTTTGCGTTTTAATCAAAATTTACTTATGCAAGTGTATCAAAGTTTTACATCATTGAAAAGAGAAAAACATTCTCTATCAAATGAGTACAATAAAGGGATACCTTTCTATTAAAAAAAATTGAAGCATTATTCTTTGCGCTTTTGTTTTTTTAAAAAATAGTTATTTGGTTTTGCCCTGTAATGTAAAACTAAACGTTAAACAACGTTTATAGGAAACATTTTTCCATAGAATGCATATTTACTGAGATATATAGGATATTCAATACTTTTCGGACACACTGTATATTGCATTGTTGCCATTTGGTGATCATCTCATCTGTGCCACCACTTGCAACAGACACCGTCTATCTTTCACTTCCAATTTTTTGTTTGAAGCCGCGATTTGCAGTTTACGAGTTGGTGACCTTAATACAAAGTTAGTTAAATCTATGACTTAGTAAGAAGTATCAGTAATTTTAAATAGTTGGATTTAATATGAGATTACCTTCCAATAAAACTTGTTTTAAGAATCCAGAATATTTTTGTTTTGCCTTGAAATTTCCAGTTTTATGGCGTTAATCAAATTTTTCTTCATTTTTAGTTTAGTGCTTACAAGCCAAACTGTCAGAGTTTAATGCATAAGCAAAACTTACTGTTACGTTTACTTTACCTCTCAAATTAAAGAAAATTAGACAAACGCAAAAACGAGCAAAGATACTGCAAGACCTCCGTTCCTGTTTGCAGACCAGGTTTATCTTCATTGGGAGTCGTAGGCACCCGGCTGCAACACCCTCATCATCTCGCGGATGGGGGAGCTTGAATTTTACGCTTTCCGTACCTCTCTGGGGTATAGCTTACCGGACGTCTTCCGGGGCGCGGGGTTAATAGAATTGCGATTCCCAAAGTCCACTTATTATCAATTCGTCCGTTATATCAAAGATGTGTATCGCATTTGTTATTTGATTCCATTTCAAATGGTATCGCTTTTGTTCATTACGCGCGGTGTGCACATAGGCGATACGCATGACAATCAAGATATATGTTAAATTAGTCGATCTTGTAACTACATGATATTATTACTAAATGTCTGAGTACTACAGCTATACTTCTTTTTGTGCAGCAAGTCAACATATAAATTACTATTTTAATTTATAAAACTTTACATGAAGATTCAAAAAGTTCCGAAGGCGCCAAATGTACCTAATCCGGTGCATTATGTGCAATATGCAACTATTATGTTATTACAACACATGGAAGCAATTTCATTGCTATGTTTAAACTAGTCTGCAGCAGGTCAACGGCACATTACTATTTATCATTTATAAAACTTTACATAATAATTAGAAACTGGGTTGATATGAAGTGAAATTTAGCTTTTACTATTTTTTTTGGGGAAGCCAAGAGTCAGCTAATTTAAATTTAAATTTTAATTTTAATGTAAATACTTAACTAGAATTTTTGTAATGTTTCAGAGTTGAGATATTTTTAATATGCAAATACTGTCAGTTTTATTACCATAATTCTACGAATAACCTTTAAGAGATTGCCATCTCTCAAAGAATACTTAGATTGTTCTTATAAAATCGCTAAAGATCTGATGCACTTGCAAGTTTGCCTTTATTACAAAAAACGATGACTCCCTTTTATCTGAGCGCAAATAGTGAGTAATAAACGAATTGTTATTTTAAAAACAATCGCATTAGCCAAATACGAGGGTGGTCTGAAAAGTTTCCGACCTAACAAAGATACAAGACATTTTTTCTGAAAATTTTTTTTTATTTTTCAACATAGTCTCTTTGTAACTCTACACACTTCTGCCAGCGATGCTCCCATCTCTGTAACCCGTCCAAATAGTACTCGGCATTTTTCTCTGCAAAATAATTGTTCACGAAGGTGATTGCCTCTTCATTTGACGAAAATCTTTGTCCTCCGAGCGCAGTTTTTAGATGAGGGAACAAAAAGAAGTCGCTTGGGGCTAGATCTGGTGAGTAAGACGGATGGTCAAGCAGTTCAATCCGTAATTCGTTCATTTTCACCATGGCAACTGCTGATTTGTGAGACGGTGCGTTGTCTTGGTGAAACAGGGTTTTCTTTTTCTGCAAATGTGGCCGTTTTTTTCGCAAGTTCTGCCTTCAGCTTGTCAAGTAATGATGCATAGTATGCTCTTGTAATGGTTTTTCCTTTTTGAAGATAATCGATTAAAATAACTCCATGGCTATCCCAAAAAACAGTCGCCATCACTTTCCCAGCCGAAAAAACAGTTTTTGCTTTTTTTTGGAGCCGGTTCCCCCTTTGCAGTCCACTGTTTGGACTGTATTTTTGTTTCGGGCGTATAATGGTGTATCCCAGTTTCCTCTACAGTAATTAATCGGCCCCAAAACTCGGATGTATTTCGCCTAAACTGCGCCAAAAGAGCGTTGGAAGTATTCATTCGAACACGTTTTTGGTCTAACGTGAGCAAACGCGGCACCCAACGCGCGGACAGCTTTCTCATGCCTAAATGTTGATTTAATATGTGACAAACACATTCTTTTGACATGTTCATAATTTCTGCTATCTCTCTCACTTTAATTCGGCGGTCGTCTAGCACCATTTGGTGAACTTTGGCGATGTTTTCGTCGGTAATTGCAGTTTTTGGACGTCCCGAACGTTCATCGTCTCCCAAGCTCTTACGACCACGTTTAAATTCAGCAGCCCAAAATTTCACTGTGGTAAATGATGGTGCAGAGTCCCCATACACAGAATCCAACTCATCTTTTATTTGCGAAGGCGTATTGCCTTTCAAAAACAAATATTTAATGACAGCTCGATACTCGATTTTGTCCATTTTCACAAAAAAACTCACATCAACTCACTCAAACGACTGTTACATAAAAACTGCGCGTCCAAAATGGCTGAAACTTTGGTGAGTAACTGTCAACAGATGAACAACGAAATTCAGTAGCTTTTATTTACGAGTGCTGCCATCTTCACGTTGAGGTCGGAAACTTTTCAGTATGATCCTACTGCAGGATGTGCAAGCTTTAAGACAATTCACAGCATCATAGATACTACCTCTGAGCTAGGTTTATTTTAAAAAGTGAAAGCATGTGAAACAAAGAAAATAAGTTTGTACTCACTTATCTTGAAGCGATAACATACTGTATTCTTAAGCTTTAAATTTAAAAGTAAAGGGAGGTTTTTTAGATTTCTTTGTAATATAATCTTATTAAGCTTCTATACTTTTAGTCTTTGATAAAAAAAAAGTTTAAAGAGATTCTAAACTGTCTATTAGTCTACAAGAATTATAACTACGTAAGCTATGAATTTTTAATTTCAATTTTCTCCATAAAATACAATTTTTTCTTGACATAAAAGGGATTAGTTCTTTCCTTTTCCTTTAACCTTTAGATCCTAGAAATTGCCGAACGGCCTTTTTTTT